>SNQJ01S0035598.1:17129-65837 GCA_010110895.2 Picea sitchensis | reverse complement strand
CTCTTGATCCTAACATCTTTGCAGAAGTTCACAAACTCTTTTGAGGTATATTCTCCTCCATTATCTGACCTGAGTATCTTAATCTTCCTTTCAAAAAGGTTCTCTATCAAGGCTTTGAATTCCTTGAACTTGCTGAACACTTCATCCTTAGATTTCAAGAAATATATCCAAGTTTTACGAGAGTAATCATCAATGAATGATACATAATATACATACCCACTAATGGAGGATGATGGCATTGGGCCACATATATATGAATGAATGAGTTCTAGGACTCCTTCTGTCTTGCTGTCCCTCTTCAGAAACAGGTTCTTGATGTTCTTCCCTTGTGCACATCCATTGCATATGCCTTTATGGTCACCTTTGAGTTCTGGTAAACTTGTGACTGCTTTACATATGTATGCTAGTGATTTATAGTTGATGTGGGCTAACCTTCTATGCCAAAGTTCACATGAGTTTTCAATGGCGTGGGTCATGGCAGCCTTTGAGTGACCCTTTAGTTTATACAAGCCATTTTCTTCACTTCCAATGATGATTGCTTCATTTAAGGTTTCTGCTTTAGCCCACATAAGAACTTCTCCATCTATAAAGGCAACTCTGAAGCCTTTCTTTTACAAAGTTGAAATGGAGAGTAGGTTCTTCTTCAAGCCTGGTACATATAGTATGTCCTTCATTTTTAATGAATTCCTTGAATTCAGTTTATGGTTTGATTCTCCCACTTCCTTGATGGGATATTGGTAATCATCTCCAAGTGTCACTTTCTGAGAAAACTTCTTTTCTGAGATACAAGAGAGAATTTTTCTTTGTCCTATCATGTGCTTGGATGCACCACTATCAATGAGCCAAGTGTCCTCTCCAGGTGTTACAGATCTTGAGAGGGCCGAGATCAATACATGGTCTTTGATCTGCTCTCTTATCATATTTGTGGGTCGCTCTTCATCTTCGACTACATGGGAATGGAGCCTCTTATGTTTTCTCTTGTATTCTTCTCGCCTGGCTGGAAAAACCTTCGCAATGTGTCCCATCTTGTCACAATGATAGCATTGTACAGATGAGTAGTCCCTTTCCTTTCGTTTTCCTTTCTTCTGAAATCTCCTTGGATGAGATTATTTATGATTGAATTTGTTTGATTGTTGAGGCTCTTTATGAGTCTCCTTTTGGAAGTAGAGTTTATTCCTTCCTCCTTTGGTGTGAGTAGCTAGTGCGTGATCATCATCTCTTGCTAGTAACACTTCACGATTCACTACTCTTGTTTCTTCTTGGATGCATTCTTCCCATAGACTATCAAACTTCAGTTTCTCCGTTCTGGCACATATCATTTGGATGAATGCATCCCAAGGTATTGTGAGACCATTTAGGGCTGTCATTATGAGTTCATCTTCATCTATGGTATCTCCAATAGCTTCTAGTTGTTCTTTGAATTCTAAGATTCTGGAGAAGTATTCCTGAATCGTTTCTCCTTTCTGCATTCTTGTATTCTTCAGTTGAGTTCTTAGATTCATCTTCTAGTTTATATTATTTCCTTCATATAGTCTGGTCAAGGCATCAAACATTTATTTTGGAGTCTTATTAGATGGCACATAAGGGATTAGGTGGTCTTTGATTGAATCTGCAATGATTCTTTTGGCCCTGATTGTGTCCCTTCGATGCTTTACCTTTTGCGTAGCATCAACGGGTTCTGATACTTCTTCTTTGATGAATCTTGCTAGGTCATTCTATTCAAGAATGAGGCCAATCCTCTACTTCCAGGTACATAATTTTTCCACTCCTTCTAGCTTGTCAACAAGCTCAATGCTTGCAAACATCTTTACCTGGAGCTAGGAAAATGACCAAAAAATGAAAGTGCTCAAAATCAAAATCTGAACTTACCAGGAGGCACGCTTGGCTAAGGCGAGTAGCCTGGTGTGTTTGGATTTGAGAAAATTCAACTTTTTCTCCTCCAAATTTGATCTGCGGATTTATAAACTAGTGCTTCTGGTACCTCCGGTACTCTGGTACTTTTGGTACTTCTGATACACTGGTTTTCTAGTACTTCTAGTACTTTGTGAAACTAGGGTTTCACTTTTTGGGAGATCCAACCACTGAAAAGGTGCACTGAGAGTGCCAAAGTGATCCTTAGGGGAGGGCACATTTTTCTAGATGGTTTTGGGGCTAAAAAGCTTCACCATAAAAAAACCCTAATTTTCATGTACGACAACAGTGACGTTTTTCACTCTTGTGAAAGATGGCTCCTTCAGCTTGGCTCTGATACCATGTTAATGTTTAAGCCATTATTATAGTTCTTTTCATATTTCGATATTAATAGCATAATACACGATCACTGAGAAATACACAATCACAAGAGACACAACATTTATCCTGGGAAGCCCTCTAGGGGAAGAAAACCCAACAAAACTTCCTTAATATAGATAACCAATACAATGCCAAGAGATCTCTTAAACTAATACATAAGGTCCTCTCCCAGATATGCACCACTCTCTCTCCTTCTTATCTAACTACAGATCCAAAACTTGTCTCATGAAATGAGGAAGTGAGTTGTGTGTCTAAGTGAGGTGATATCCTCCTTATTTATATTAGACTAGCACGTGTGAAGTGTCTCTTCATTGGCAGGGCCGACTTCTCCAATTGGGTGGTTATAAACACCTTTATTATATTCTGGGGCCTCTTAAATATCTGTTGGGGCCGACTTCTTATTCTGCCTATTATAATTATCATTTGACCAATCCGTAAAAGGGGATTTGGTCCTATTACAATATCCGACATGATCAATCCACAATGGAGATTGATCCAATGAATAATATATCAAATAATAATAAGAATACTCTTTGTAGTTACATTATTTCAACAACATCAATACCTAATCATGTGCACTCCTGTCTCAGTGACAACCCTTTTTCATGCTGGATGAGAACACTCCCTCTGAAGAGGGACCACACCAAGCTTGTCCCTGAAGTACTAAAACTTCATCCTTGATAACGGCTTGGTAAACACGTCCACAACTTGATACTCTGTAGTCACGAAATTGGAGCCTCACTGCTCCCTTCTACACTATATCCCTGATATAGTAATATCTGATATTGATATGCTTTGACCTATCATAGACCACGAGGTTCTATGACAACTTCATGCAACTCTAGTTGTCACACCAAATGTAGGTCGCCTCCAGTCTGAGACCAAATAATCGAGATAAAATTTTTCAAAGCCACATTGCTACTGCACATGCTTCCAAATACTCAGCTTCAATCATACTAAGTGCCACACATCACTACTTCCTACATCCGGTGGAGCCTCCTTATCCTTACTGTAGTACCTAGCTCCCTCTAGAACTAACTATCTGGCTCCCTCTCGAGCACTGAATATCAACCGAATCTTTAACACGCTGACTTCATCACTTGTCCTTCAGAACAAGTCTCATCATCCTCTTCTTGTAGGTATTTCCTACAAGTCAAATTCAGTCCAATAGTCATCAATTTCCGAAGCCACACTGCTTCACACCTTGCTTCACATACTTCCACATACTCCGCCTCAACCGTATTGAGTGCTACACACAACTGCTTCTTGCTGCTCCATGAAACCATACTGAAGCCTAAACTAAAGCAATATGTCAAAGTACTCTTCCGATCAAGAATAATGCCGGCCCAATCTGAATCCGAATATCCATATAACATGAACTCATGGTCTATCACACACCATCTTCCTATATAAAGTAACATCCATAGTCTCTGAAGTCATGTCTTGCAACAACTTCATATTTGGTACCAAAGGTGTAGCCATTTCCTTGCATCTTCACCTTACATAGTAAGTCCAAAAATTTAACCTCTAGTACAATTGTACTTTTCTACATGGTTCCTTCACCATCAAATCGATCTTGTCCTCCACGTAGCACCAATTCAAATGGAATCAACACTGCATTTCTACATGAGACACCTATCCTATGCTTTGTTTTTCTCTAACACTTATCTCTCTTATTTTCCTGGACCCTCATGTGAGGGAGTTAAGCTCGATCCCGCTCTGATTGAAGGATCAGATCCTATCACTGAGAGGGGGGGGGGGGTGAATCAGTGACTCAAAAAATTGTCAATTTTTCTTTTGTTAACGCAAACAAAAATTTTAACACAATATTTATCGTGGAACCTAATCGGGAAAACCACAAACACTTTTCTATTAACTGCAAAATTTTGTTTTACATGTTATATAGATGTAAGATGTACTTCATTTTAGATCAACACCAACTGATTAGGATGCACCCACACCCTTGTTCACCCTCACCAACTAGTAGGAGGCTTTGACTGTAACACCCTGTATCCCCCAGTCTATAAAAATAACTATACTGGCCAAGAACTATGGCAAACTCAAAGATGTGAATGTGTGATTATGAATGGACCTTAGTATACAAGGTCGACGAATGTAAATTAACATTATATATATATATATGCTGTAGGACTACTGGGAGGGAGATGTGCTGAAAAAGAGACCACGATGGCTGATGAAAGGTGGTGGAAGGCACCTGGGATGGTGGCGTTAAATTCCACCGAACCAAACCGTATTTGGTCTTCACTGGCCCGAAGAACCAAGAGCGAATCGTTGGCCCCGAAATGAATTACTCGCCAGGATGGTAGGTGAAGAGGCTCCTCATGAGTTAATGAGGGATGGGGGTGAAATTCCCATCCGTGGAGGCCTCAGACCTGACCACCAATGGGAAATTTGTGCCACACGCAACCTCACCAGAAAATAAAAGGCAGGTAAGAGGTGTGGAAGGGGGGACGCGAGGGAGATCGCAGGAAAGAGATCAGAAGAACTCTGGAACAAAATACAGAGTGAGCGATAACAAAGAAGAAGGAGAATAACCTTCGTTCTCGATCGCTGAAGAACCGAGACAAAGAGTCTCAAGCATCGTGGTCTAGCTCGGGGGTGGCTAGTGGTAAATCCATTCGGAGTCGCTGAGCCTACGGTTGAGTGGAAACGAGCACCCCTCTTAGCAATTGCATCACACTTGGTGTTTTCTGATAAGTGATATATCTTGTATCTTGAATTTAAATATTCTGACATGTATGCTCATAGTTTTTGAAATTATGAATGATTTCTGTATAAGACTGTCTGTATGGTGTTTGATCAGAAATGGTAGCTGCATGCGTATATTGGAAAGACCATATATGAATTACGTATATATTTGTATATATGTATATTTTGAACGGATTCAGTATTCAAGTCTGTTCTCGGGAAATCTATTCCCTTATTTTATCTCAAGTAATGCCTTAGATAGATCTTCCCACAGGGACACCCTTTTTAAAGTTTACCCAAGAATATGCCGGAGGATTTTATGGCGTAAGTCTAAAAAACCCTGCACGAGAGAGAGAATGGTCCTCTTAGACTTAGGATATTTCGGCGTTTCGGCACCCAGGGTATCTAGGTGCGAGTCCTCTTGTACTCGTGAGTCCCAAAACCCCGACCCGCGAAATCTCGAAATGACAGCGTGTGGATGAATTAAGGACCTTTCAGTGGTTCGGTACCCAGGATACCTTTCCTCTTGCTAAATGCATGAATGAGATCCTTTCGGAGGATCTAAGGTCTATTACGACCGTTAAATTGAATGAAGGAATGCATGCGTTAATGCCTCGACCCCTTTTTAACCTTCGTAAGTAGAGAGGAAATCAGGACTGTCAATTCCAAGACCCATGGGAGTACCTGGACCATCCAGCTGTAGAGTACATGTGGCGGTCGGTAAGCGTTTCGGCTTTTTGGCACCTGGGAGATTAGAGGGTAAGAACCCTTGTCCTCATGACTCGTGAAATCTTGACATATGAAATCCTGAAATGCTAGCGTGTGGGTAAGTTATTAGTTTTCGGAGTTTCGGCACCCGGGGTACCTAAGTGTGAGTTCTCCTGTACTTGCAAGACCCGAAATCCCGATTAGCGAAACCCCGAAATGGTCTAACGTGGATTTGAGTCTTGATGTTTCGGTGTTTCGGCACCCGGGGTATCTTAGTGTGAGTTTCCTTGTACTCGCAAGTCCTAAAATCTCGACATGCAAAATCCCGAAATAACAGTGTGTGGCTAAATCCCAATATTTTCGGTGTTTCGACATCCAAAATATCCAAGGGTGAGATCCCTTGTACTCGCAAGTCTCGAAATCCCGACTTGTGATATCCCGAAAGATAGAGTTTGGAAAAGTTATTATATTTCAGTATTTCGACACCTGAGGTAACCAAGTGCGGGCCCCACATGTTCGCCAGTCTTGAAACCCTCGACTTGCGAAATCCTGATGGATGAATTCCCAAAATAGTGAAGCATGTTAGAGTTTGGTGTTTCAGAGTTTCGGCTCCCGGGAAACTTAGGTGCGAGACATCCTGTCGTTGCACATCCCAAAATCTCGATGGAGTAAACCCCGAAATAATGAAGCATGTTAGAGTTTGGTGTTTCAGAGTTTTGGCTCCCGGGAAACCCAGGTGCAAGACCTCCTGTCGTCGCACATCTCGAAATCCTGATGGAGGAAACCCCAAAATAGTGAAGCATGTTAGAGTTTGGTGTTTCGGAGTTCGGCTCCCGGGAAACGAAGGTGCAAGACCTCTTGTCTACACACATCCCGAAATCCCGATGGAGTGAACCCCGAAAGGTGGAGTGACATGTTTTAATCCGAGGCATTTTTAGTTATGACAAACTATTGGTCCCCTTCGGATTTTGACACTTCGAGAGACAAGAGAGAAAGGGGAATGCATGCATCGTGATTTCCTGAATCGCGAAAGACGATGAGCACCTCTCCGATAAGACTGGTGGTCATAACCCACGATCACATGAGTAAGGATAGGAGAGGGTAGGAACTGCGTCAGGCCCCATATGAATTCGAGGAATTCTGTTCCTTGGCGAAAGGAAGGAAAAAGACGAAAATTTTTCTAGCCCCTTGGTGGGTGTGTTACATTGACCCCCTGTTTAGTCAGCTACAACTGACAAGGAAGCACCAAATCCCTTGTAGGCACCAACCTGCCCTTGCTCCACCCAACCACCCTTATTTTCTGAATCTATAAAAATTTTGTATCATGTCTTCACTGCATCTCACTCTACTTCTGTGATTTAATATATCTTCTGATTCGAATTGCAAAGACACACTTCTTCTCACCACTCTATCTCGTTTATATAATCTACAAGCTAGTGTGAGATATAACACATTGTGTCCTTTCGTCTGGACCATCGCACCTCTTCATTTAACTTAACCACAATATTTGTTATTATTCAAACCTTACCATGAAGGATTTTGATAAATTGATCATAGATATGGATCAATTTCATCTTTTAAATCGATCCCAAATCTCTGCAATTATTGCAGAAGCCTTGTTATGCAGAGACGCTTCCTTCGAACCATTTTCATATGATCAACAACGCAAAACCACGGGCTTATCAAACTTAGCTACATATTATCTTTTGTCTTTATTTATTTTATTCGATATGACCAACGACGGTGACCAGGTGCTTGGTCAAACAAGTGCTTGAACACTTTATAAGAATCAACGATCACATTTTAATCTCTCGATGAGATGGAAAACTGTCGACACTTTGGGACTTCAACTATTCTTCTTATGATATCCTTCGACTGTACTTGATCAACGGTCAAGAACAATCCTGAAGTTTTCTTTAGATCGGACGACGCATGTTCACTTCAGGATTTCGGCCTTCAGGACTTTGTCCTTTGTGATTTCGGCCTTTGAGACTTCGGGAATTTTTCCTTCGCGACTTCGACACTTCGACCTTCGGGACTTTGGACTTCGTGACTTCAACACTTCAGCCTTCGGGACTTTGGTCATTTGTTGGTGGTGAAACTCCCGAAGTGAAACTCTCGGAGTGACGTAACTTACTGATGTCACTTGTTGACATGGAACAGGTCGAGTGGCTGCCACGTGTCACTCAGATTCATGATTTACACATACCTAAAATGCTGATTTCATCTTAACACTTGTCATTATTTGATTGTGCCACGAGTCCTTGCAGACGTGGTATGATGACGTAGACCTCCCAATGTGGCACATATTCTTCTCCTCGATCTAATGGTCAGAATAGTATCCGAAATGTATCTCAGATCGACAACTGAGAGTGACTTCAGAATTTCATCTTTCGAGACTTCGGGTAATTTGATCTCTCCACTTCCCAGTTCTTCCGAAGTGAGATTCCCCGAAGGGTAACCTCCACACAACTTGTAACCCAAAATGGATTTTGTTAGTTGATCATGATCTTAGATCCACGACTCGATCTATTTGCAATTCTACTTTGCCTTGGTTTAAATCCAACGACTCTTCTTCTTTTCTTATCCAATCCTTCCACTTAAAGTGATCCAATGGCTATTGGGAATTTGAGTATTTGAAATCTCAACATTTTTTCCATACTTATCCTATCCTTCCACTCAACTTGATCCATCGGTCGAGAAGGCTCTCAAAGCAGATCAATAATCAAGGAAGATTACGGGGTCCCAACTAGCATGATGTTTAAAACTATCGTCGAGCTCCACAATGGAAAATTGCTCGTTTGTTGTGGAATTGATGCCAACCATAGATCTATTTGGTGAGTGACGATCGACGATCTAGACTAATTGTGTGATTGGAAATAACACATTGTTTAATTCTCCTTTCACTCAACGCAATCTATCCCTGCCATTGATCTGACGCTTATGTATCAATGGTCCCGATTTGATCTGATCATTAACTAGTCCTCCAACGATCCTTCTCTTGTAATATGATGGTCTAGACTGATTGTAGGATTGAGAATAACACATTTTTTAATTCTCCTTTTCCTCTCCGCAATCCATCCCTACCGTTGATCTGGCGCTTGCGTATTCAACGGTCCTAACTTGATGTGATCATGTTTCTACAATGCGCTTTCCCTTTTGAGTATCATTGTGTTATCTCTTCTAAGCTTTGATATTCATTCACTAACCCTCCCGAGCTTTAGTCTGTACATACCGTCCTACTGTTTGACATCAATGACAACACATTAATGACACTATGTCCAACACTGATACCATGTTTTTTTTCCATAAGAGATGATATTGTATGTGAATGAATATCTTATTACAATGATGAGTGTTCTATACATAAAGAACATATGGTGACCATCCATGAAGAGATGTGTCCCTTGGGTAATAAATATATTTTTACTTTATATTATATTATACATATAATATAAATATACTTTATATTTATGCTTTATGCTTTATGCTTTATACTTTATTATATATATATATATATACTTTATATCATAAATATATTATTACAATAATAATATTATAATTAATAATATTGCTTAATAATTAATAATCTCATTATTAATTATCAATCTAATATAATGTTTTTCCGATGCTTCCCAAACATCAACATGAACAACCTCCTGACTATATGTGGAATGAATCCAACTTTGTTTGTCGCCTTAAGAAATATTTTTATGGTATTAAACAAGATTCTCAGGCTTGGTATTGCAAAATGGATAGTTTTCTCCTTGACATTGTTTTTTCTAGATGTCATCCTGACCCTAATTTCTATACCAAGAAAGTAGGAATCCATATCATAATACTTGTTCTTTGTTTTGATGACCTTATCCTCACCGGTAGTGACCCTAAAATTTTAACTCATGTGAAATCCAATGTTAAAAATAAATTTGAAATGAAAGACTTATGTTATTTTCATTATTTCCTTAGCCTCCAAGTATTGCAAACCAATGAATGAATCTTTATTTCCCATTCTAAGTATGCTCGTGATATTCTTCACTGCTTTCACATGGATGATTATAAACCATCCCCCTCTCCCTTCCAATCTAGAGTCAAACTTGTTTCCATTTGTACTTCTCCCTTCTCCCGAAGTTGATGTCACCTTGTACCGTCAGTTAGTTGGTAGCCTCTTATATTTGACTCATACCTGTCTTGATATTTCATTTTTTGCTGGTCTTGTTTCCTGGTATATGCAAACACCCCATGAAATCCGTTGGAAATAAGCTAAAAGGATACTTCAGTATGTGTGGGGTACAACTCATTTTGGTACATTACAATTCAAGGGGGACTCCTTTGTTGGTTGGTTTCACTGATTTAGATTGGGCTGACGACCTTGATGATCGAAAGTCTACTGTAGGTTATGTTTTTAGCCTTGGTTCTGTACTTGTCACTTGGGCTTGTAGGAAATAGTAGGCTATTTCTCTTTGTTCAACATAAGAATAGTACCGAGCAATGGTTAATGCAAGTCAAGAAGCCTTGTGGCTTCCATGGATCCTTTCAGAGTTTGGATTTCAACAAAAGAATCTAACCACCCTTTGGTGTGATAATCAGAGTGCCATAAAGATCGAAAAAGATCTAGTTCAACGTCAATGTAACAAACACATTGAGATACACATGCACTTCATCAGAAAACTCATTCATGATCGAGTTATTGAAGTGTTATTTTTCCCTACAGAAGATCAAGTTGCAAAATTTTTCACAGTCTCTTACAAAAGCAAAGTTTTCCAAACTTTGATCTATGCTAAGAGTTCATAAAGTTTTCATTAAAGGGGGATAGGATCTAATTCCTCCTTCACCTATTGTGTCACCTTTGTAAATCCTTCAATTATATCCCAAGTTGTTCTTAGGGGGGGATGCTAGGATATTTAGACACTTAGAAGTTAGATAAGATCAACTTGGTCTAATGCGTCGATAGGTTAAAGTGTGTTTCTTTAGTATGCATTTGTAATCCTATGACTCATATTCTCCTCTATTTTAATGACTACATTGATTCATGGATTAACACTCGATTGATCCATGATCTCTATTTAAAGAGCATGTAGGGTCATTTTTTGATGATCGATTGTGAGAAACTCTCTATAGTGTTTTTTTTTTGCATTAATAAATTTTCTCAAGTGGCCGCATTAGCTAAGGCCATGGATGTTTCCCCATAATTGTTTTACCATGTAAAAACATCGATGTGATGATCTTTGATCTAGTTGTGTGAGTGGTTATTGAAGGTGTTCGTCCTCTGTTGGAATAACTGTGTTGTCGAACAAAGTGTCTCTTTGTCTTTGAATAACTTTAGATTTATGGCAAGCGATACTCCCTAGACTATGCTAAGTGCTAGTGATATGATCTTAAAAGTCTCATTTTTGTTACACTAGGTTCCAAATGCCTCTTCAAGACCTCCTTATTCCCATATATTCTTGTGTGTGTGTGTGTGTGTGTGTTTGAATTTTTTTTCTTTTTTGAATTATAGTGAGGATCTTAATTATTTTCATATTTTGATTTATAAACACAGATGTTATACCTCTTGTTTACACTATTCTATTTTTTTTGGGTAGAAGTGTGAATATAAATGAAGGAAAACCATCGAAATCCATCTTAACTTAGGACATATTTAAATTCGAGAGATCTCAAAAGAAAATTTGAGATGCAAATATCTTGATGCTTTAATCTATGTTGATTTTTGTGTGTGTATATGTGTGTTTTAATTAATGTGTGTGTGTTAGGGACCTAACCTACCTAACCCCTCAAGTGGGTAGAATAATATATTTCCATGTAATAAAGGTCAATATTAATAAGGCCTAGAAATAAGGAGGAATAAGTCAAATGTAAGAAGACTTAATAGAAGCTTCTGCTTCTAGAAGGATCTTCCTCTAGATTGTTCTTTTGATAGATAGATTTAGTATACATAGGAATAGAGGGTATGAGAAGTTTTGTCTTGGATATTATTGTAAGAGAGCTCTTCTCTGCTGGAGGTTTCCCCCTCGAAGAGGCAAGTGAACATTTCTCTCAGTAATCAAAGTGCTCTTTCTGGTGTTATTATGGTATATTATGGTATTATTGTGATGTTGTTCTAGTTATATCATTGTTTATCTGCCATTTCTAGATAATTATTTTTATTCTACATACTATTTTATATTTGGAATATTACAAGTGGTATTAGAGCACCTTCCTCGATAGAAAATTGTGGGTTAATTTTTTTTTTCAAGGTAGAGACGTATTCTGGCGTCTTTAAGCTACAAAGATCTATTGTTACGCAGAGAAACCCACAGTCAGTGATTCATACACGTAGTAAATATAAGAGGTACTTAAGAGCACATCTGTTGGCCACCCTAGTAACCCCTGTTGGTACCACTTCGAGTGGTAGCACACTAGAAAACACCTATATATGAATCGGCCTAGATCTTCTGAATCCCTCCATAGATAAACTGATCGACCACCTGACTGCTATAGTGCCACCAAGAACAACACTCGCAAAGATACTCTCTAGTACTTGGGTAGTCGGGTAATACAACTAAGGGTATGGTCTAGCCTTCTTAGTTGGTGCCTTGAGATACTTGGTCGAGTACTATTGTTGGATCCTGCACGTATATCAGAGAGCTATAACACAGGGAAAACCCTTGTCTATAGAACCCTTGAATACCCTAATCCTTGAGAATGAAACAAAAATAGAACCAACAAGATCTATTGTCGTGCTACAATGTCTTCTGCATTCTGGTTGCAAAATTACTACACATTTCTTCCTGTTAAGCATTTGGGCATTTTGTCACTACAATATTCTTCAGGACAGAGTATAACTCTGTAGGAGTAAAAAAAAAAAAGTCTCCTATGATGATGAAAAAAAGTCAAATAGGATAATAAGAATGATGAGGCACATAGACTAATCAAAATGTCCATCTCTCTTGATTTAAGGTTTCACCTTCAAGGAATTGATAGCCCAGATAAATCTTGGGAAAAATTTGAAGTCATATTCAGTAAACATAATATTAKTCGAGTCCACTAGTTGGTAAATCGGTTAATGAATTTAAGTCCAAAGTATTTTCTTTGCATTGAAAACTACTTATCTTTTTTTTATTCCTAGAAAATAACAGTTCCTTATTGTTCAATTTTGAATCAAAGGAAACTTTCCAATTCATATAGGCTCGAAGCCATTACAACAATACTCATTTTGATCTCATCATGTCATTTATGGGAATTGAACCTAGGTGGGGAGGATAACAATCATTCCTTGAAACCATCCAAGATAAACCCAATTTACTTAATATTTTTATGTATATATTGCAAACCAGATCTGAAGTAAGATCAATGCATATATGATATTCTTGCTAAGCTTGGTAGTGCATATTTTATTTTGTATTTACCTTTTATGCAACCAAAGAAGATTTAGGGAGTACCTATAAACAACCATCTGTTGATTCCTTATGTGATTCTCTAATTTGAGAACAAGATAAACTTGTGCAACTTGGATTGATTATCACTACAGGTACATCCAACAAAGCCTTAGTGGTTCAAAAGATAGATAAATCCAAGAATCCCAAGAAACAAAATCCACACCACAACAACAAGCAAAACACGGGTCCCAAACACTTTCCTGCAACTTCTGCTCCTAATGGTGACAAAGGAGCAAAATCCAAAAGTAAGAAGACTGACAAACATTGCAACTTTTGTGGGAAATATGATCATGTTGAGTCTAATTGTTTTAAAAATATGGAAACCTTATAAGAAACAACGAATAAAAAAAACATCAATATTGATTTTTATTCTTCTTCTTCTCATGGACATGTACTTCATTCTTTTGGTTTCTCCTTCAATGCAACTTCTACTTATTCTGATGAGTGAATTATTGATTTTGGAACATCATATCATATGGCTAAGTGTTATCACTGAAAAATCATCCACAACATTGCACACAAATGGTTAAAGAAAACATCAATGCCAACAACAATTAGTCCACCTACAACACTAAATTTCATCCAAAAGGAAAAAACATATGTAATTGGGGTAAAAATTCAGAGTGAGCAGAATCACCAAAGGGAGCGTACGCAGGACAACATAGGCCTCAACGCGCACTATGCACAAAATGCGCGACGGTGTATGAGAAAAACCGCACACTCCTATGAACAACACATTTATGGATCTTGTCGGGCCCTCAACCACTTTTGGTCCGACCCCCAACACGATTTGACACTCATATCTAAGTGAAGTCTAGCTTGGGGGCTGGTCAAGGGCTAGAGGGTGCTCTAAAAGGCCCCTCGTTCACACTATGAACCAATTACATTTTTCCATGTATGAATGATATAAATAAGAGCCATGGGTGTGCTAAGAAACCAAGATCTTCATAGTATTGTTATGCTGCAAGAATTCTTCCTTGGGAATCCTCTTTTCTCTTGGAAGCCTTCAAGCACCATTGCAATAGGCCATTCCACTCACCTCTTGAGGGAAAATGCATTGTTTTTCTTCACCATTTTCCATTTATTCCATTGTATGAAGAGCTCTCAATTAGGGAACTCAAGAGCCCTCCCAAGGAGGAAGAGGGGACTCATAAGTCCATTCCTTTATCTATGATGTTTTGCCTACTAATATATTGATCCATTGGTAGCATTATGTTGGTCATTGTTTGATTTTCATGGTTATAAGTTTCTCAAGTTTTCTAACATTTATTTCTTATTTGTTTTAGTTTTATTTCTTTGTTTACATATGTGTTTGGCTTATATAACCCACTCACAAAACTTCTATCTTATCTAGCATGCTCATCTAGATATGCAAGTGTTGTTATTTTTCTCACCCAAGTGACAAAACCAACACAACAGATTGGCGACCATACTGGGGAACGATATCAAATTCCTCCCTATTTGAGATTAGAGAGCACTTCATTTTGATTGTTTTATCTTGTAGGTACCAAAACCATCCTAGCCCAACCTGCCAAAGTCAAAATTCAGAGCTGCGGAAGGAGTATTTCACTTGAAAATTTCTCCTGTGACATGTGACAGGAAGTGCGCAGTTTTTTTTTCCCATAGATGCACACTCTACGCACTATGCATGAAAAATGATTCTTTACACTGTGCATTCTGCACCCTTTGCATGCCTGTCAGAATTGTAACCCACACATAAGTCCAATTTTTCGAATTGTAAGGGTTTTTCTGAATGGATTGAGGGCCCCTAGCCTTCATATTTTTATTTTTCATGCACTTTGAAAGGAAACTATACTACACTTAGAGTACTTTCCCATATGAAAGGTTAGCTAACATAGGCACTTAGGGGGTAAAAAGAACCAATATTCTTCTCTTTTTCTTTGTTTCCACATGGATGCCTCATTTGGCTTGTAAAATTTTAAAGTTGAAGTTATTTCTTTCATACACAATCACTTAAAGTGGGACTAGAAACCAATTTTGACCCTCAAGTATGCTCTCCCCTCACACCCTAGTGTGATCTTGGGAATCATAAAGGAGGTTGAGAGGAAGTTTCATCTCCCTTAACAAAAATATTTAGGAGAGGACAAATCCCCCCTAGGGTTCCTCTTAGTTTTTGAAATCATCTTAAAGTTTTGTAAGGGCCCATACATGCACACATGTTGCAAACTTAGGATAGTTTCTAAAATACTTTCTTAGTTTACATCACGATATAGGGAAGTTTAAATATCAAAGTAACGGGCCCATACATGCCCACATGTTTGAAATCTAAGATAGTTTTCAAGAGATATCTTAGTGTAAACAACATTTAGGGAGTTTAAAGCATTTGTAAGGACCCATATGTCCACATTGCTAATTATTTAGGGCTCTAAATATTCCACAAGGTTGTACCAAAGACACATAGTAAGCTGGGTAAAGAAGATTTGTAAGGACCACAGGAGGTACACATGTTGCAAACTCACACTTAACTTTTTAAAATCTTTGCACACTTGTCACATTCTTGCACACAAAGCCACTCCTCACACACATAATTTCTATTTTGAAATTGTGGAGGTCGAAGTAGGTTTTCTCCAAAGGAATTCCGAAAGATCCGACTACTTCTTTGGAAATTATCCACACCCAATTAATCAAATGATGTTGGTCCATGACCCCGATCTCTCAGCCCACCACATCTAATTTTTTTTCTAAAAACACACTAAGTTTTCCTCCACAGGAGGTGCCAAAAGATTTTTTTTAGTCTAGATAGGATCTCAGGGGTAGGCATCAAAATGACCCCCCGTTATCTGGTTCTCACATTTTCAAAACAATAGAAGTTGAGAAATATGCAACTTTGAATCCTCCAAGTCAAGTGTTCCTACACCATAAGGGAGGGAGATACATGTGAAGTGTTGAAGGCCGAGGTCCAGTTGTTTTGCGCATCCCTCCTTGAGTCACCCAACTCTTGGAAGGGAATCCAACCGATGACCCATTTCTGAGGCCAAAAATCTAAATGCCGCACTTTGACTAAGGTACCTAGTGACCAAAATTTAGGATATCCACCCAGGTGGTGATTGTGGGATGCAATCGTACCTTGATCATATTTTGTGTGGATATTGAGAAATATCGCCAACTCTTTCAGGATATGCACCCTCTACCTCTCATTATAACTGATTACTTCAACCTTCACTAGTTCCTCTTTTGGTGGCTTCAGACCCCATGATTAATTTCTATTCAAAGGCCCAATGATATTAGAGAGGAATGATGATACATATTTTAGGACACGAGAATTTGTTTTTATTGTTCCCCCATGTGAACAAAAATCCATCTATCCACATACTTTTTTATTTTACAATTGATTTATGAATGATTCTGATTTGATTACATACAATTGTGAGTTATACTATCTTGTGAAGGTAAAAAATATACAAAGCTCTTGTTCATTTATTTCTCTCTTTTCACCATTTTTACACATTCCCTTTTCTAGTCGGAAACCATAGGGGACCCACAAAATCCCCATTGTTCCAGACACTTGCAGAATATTCCTCCTATTCTAGGAAGAGTCCCTAGTCTTGCCAACTCACTGACTCAACCATCTCACACCCTTGTGAGTGACACTATTTTGGGATCAACTTTACTTGGTTCCACTTTTCTTGGGTCCAATTCCCAAGGCCATCCATCCACTATTTCTCCTTCACAAGGAGGCGGGGGGCAAACTTCTTCTCAAGGGAGAAGTACAACCCCAACAAATATCTCTCAAGGGACATGTCCACTACCTGCTCACATAATGGCTGGAACTAATCCTCCAAAAAATATCCCTATGCCATACTTGGACTCCCTCAACATTCCTGATTTGACCAAACTCATGAATGATCCCATTTTACATGACCCCACATGGCCCAATATTCCTACCAAACTACCTTCAGATATTACAAAGTTTGAAGGAAAACCGGGGGAAGATCCCGCTAACCATGTTATGACCTTTCACTTATGGTTATCTTCAAACAACATCATGGATGATTCCATCCACTTAAGGTTATTTCAAATAACTCTCACATGCCCATAAGCCAAATGGTATGTGGACAAAAAATCAGGGTCCCATGTGACCTATGAATCATTGACCAAGGCCTTTTTGTCCTTTTTCCAACTACCAACGCGTCATGATGCTGGATTATAACTTCTCTTGCAGTTCAAAAAAACAAATGTTATCCATATAGCCGACCACATTCATGAATGGTGTCAGCGACGCAGTTTGTGTAAAGAAGAAACCACCAAAGAACAACGTCTTGATTGGTTTCTCAAATCCCTCGTCTATGTTATTTCCAAGGATGTAGCATCCACTTTTCCTCAGTTAGAAGAGGAAGCCATCAACAAGGCCCAACAATTTGACCTTATCTATGCCCAGTCAGATTACTTATACACAATATTTTTTGATTCACCTAGACCCATACCATTTGGCCAGGACAAACCTGGGATGTCCCACATTGTGGATGGGTTGATTGGTTCCATGAACCATCTCAACTCTTACGACCACCTGTCATCCGCTTATGGTGCACATCAATATCCACAACCATATGGAGGGATGAATTATTACCCTCCTCCCACTCACCAAAAATCGTATCCTATTTCTCCCCGTCCACCAATGGGAGGACTCTCACCGGTACCCATGATGCGCCCGGTCTCTCAACCAAGTACAGGTTCACCTTCTACCTCCACATACAACCTTAGCACTAGTGGAAGCACTTCAACTTACTACATGAAATATGGATCGTCTCCACAAAAAAATCCATATTTTCCATTCCTTGGTCCTCCCAAGTCGGTTACTCCTATATCAGGAAAACAACAGGACGATGTTAAATTTGTTCAACCCTCTCCCATTCAACAAATTCAAAATTTTGAACAATTGAGTACAAAAAATATGGCCCATCTGCCAAATAATGCCAAGAAGAAAGGTAAAAGCTGAAACAATAACAACACAGGACCCGATGGAAATAACCCCCGATGGAAATAACCCCCAACAAAACAATCTCACTGGGGGMAACCAGAATCAGGGAAACCAAAACCCCTAAGGGGGAGACAATAACAATCAAACGCGATAAGGGAAGAACAATAGCCTATGAAATAACTTCCCTTGCGCTCTCTGTGGTGAGTATGGACATTATACTCACAATTTCTCCCAAATTTTTGATTTCAAACAGATGAAAGAATCCATGAATGTGCAATGTCCCCCATCGACACTTTCCCCTTAGCAGGCCCTGCAATAGAATTTGCAACAACCACCTCCGGCTATTTTTCAAAACCCCATCCCACATCAAGGTGTGATGAATACCCAACATGAGGTACACCCTGCTCCACCCCAAATGGGGCAGTATCAAAACCTAGGTCCCAATCAACCTGGAAATCCGACCGATCACAACATCCTCCTTACTAGTGAATAATAAGTTCTTGTACAAATAAGCAGTCGCCAATATGGTGTTCCCTCTGAATCTACCCAAACCATCTCAGAAGAAGCTCCAGATACAACCGAAAAATCCTTGATGATTCCATGCCCTAACACTGAACCAAACCCTTGTATACCCCATATGTCATTACGACGGAACGTACATAACCCTCATGCTAGGGGAGCCCATAACTATAGTTTGGAATATGACTTAGCACAGTCTTCTGCAACCATGTTTGTACTGGAGGTCCTCCAAACCTCTCCAACTCAACGAAAATCCTTGCTTTCTGCCTTGGGGGCAGTCAACCCAACTGATACTAGACTAATCACTTTTGATCTAGATAGCGAAGAACCATGCCTCCCCGCCCTAGTATCTTTTCAGATACCAGTTATGATCCAGAACATCATAGTTCATCGGTGTATCATCGATGAAGGTGTGTCCACATGCATCAAGTCCAAAGTAGTATGGTAGAAACTTGGCTCACTTGAGCTAGTACCATCTGCCATCACCCTGAGAGATTATGATGGTCGACCATCATACCCTGAAGGGCTCTTTCAAAATGTCCCTATCGAACTTGGGGGAAAAACCATCCTCTTTGACATTAAAGTTATCGACACCCCACTTGATTACAATATATTATTTGAATGTAGCTACATGTATGATATGAAGGTAGTATCCTCTTCTGTGTTTTGAACGATGATGTTCCCCCACAACGGGAAAATATTCACCATCGGCCAACTTACACATTATGAGCCTAACCATTTTGCCAAAATTGATAACATTCTCCCCCTTGTCCGCACTAGCTTAGATGATTTCTCGGTCATTGACATGGGCCCCATAATTTTCAAGGACCCATCCTTGCTGGGGGCATATCATGGAGAACCACCTCTCCTACACCCTTTAACACAAGTGTGTGTAATATCTTCTAATGGAAAAAATATTGGAGACACTACTCCTCCAATAGAGGCCCCTCCCCACATCAAAGTTCCACCAGTTGAAGAAATATCACCTCAAGAATTGCATGAGAAACCCACTGCACCACTTATCCCAAATCCCCCCCCCCCNGAGATAGTCCCCCAAGCCATTACCCAAATTCCCTTTTTCTACCCCCCACCTAGAGTCCAATCATTCTAGGTAGTTGCAAATCTCACTCTTCCAAACATGGTTCTTGCCATCTCTAAATGGTATCTCCATCCACCTGCGATGGTCCCTACGCCATCTCTCCCTCCTTAGACATAGGGATTATCGACATAGATCCTAGTACAAGATCCTACCACACCACCCCCACCCCCAACTAGCAGCAACACCACCACCACTGGGGGCAGACAAAAGAATATTGAGTCCAAAACTCCACTTCCTCCCCGAGCTCAACCTCCTTATGCACTATGCGAAAGAGAAGGACACCCCACCAATAGGTGTCATACTCTTCCTGAGTTACGCAATCTGATCCAAATCCCTAGAGAAACCACATTGCTCGCCACTCCACCAAGTACACCCACTGCTACTACGGATTCCTCAACCACACATAATAAAGGGTTGCGAACCAAATTCTCTTATGCCATCTTTTCAAAGTATGGCCACTACAATCATCATTTCCCAACTCTACCTCAATTTCTCCAAACGTTAGCCACAATACGCCAAACATCTCRTCCAGAKCCCTCTCAACCAATCCCTACTGAGGCTCACATTACTGACATTCAATATATTTCRTCGTCAGTCCCTACGTGAATGAGGTACCCTTGATTGTGTCGGGACATTCACTTTATGTCTAGCTGTCCCTCACACCCTGTACACGATATCCCATCTACATCCTCACCACTTTAGGAYAATAATGGTTACCCATTGATAGTTCCCCCTGTCACCTCCTAAGATCCCCTATACTCTAGAATTTTTCACTGCAATGAAGATATCCTAGAGGATCTCACTACCCCTGATTTCCCATGGAATGTGCTCCATCATCAAGCACTTTTTCTTTCATGGGAGGCCTTTCACCCTCCTATCCAAGCCCCCATGTGCATAATCGAAACTAAGGATTTTATTCCCTCAAGGCATATAGATTGGTTCAACAACCCTATCCCTGCCCCAGATTCTTTTGAAGAAGGCAACCGGGCCAACATCTCCCCAACCATCAAAGTTGTCATTTCCATTAAACCGGGAATCGTAGAAGAAATCACCATTGGCGCTGCATGCTCCCCTAAATAAATCATTGCTTACAAAGCTCTCTTTTAGGAATCTTGGGATATTTTTTCCTGGTCATATATGGAGATGCCCGACCTCGATCTATCTATAGTCAAACATCGAATCAACAGTTGGCCATATGTCACCCCAGTTCGTCAAAATAAATGCCCCCTTCACCCATCCAAATTTGTGGCTATCAAAGATGAAATTGACAAGATACACACTATTGGGTTCATCTACCCCATTGCGTACACTTCATGGGTCTCCAACCCCGTCCCCGTTAACAAAAAATAGGGCATTATTCGTGTCTATATAGACTTTCACGATCTCAACAACGCTTGTCCCAAAGACAACTTTCCAACCCCATTCATCGACCAAATCATCGATGATTGTGTTGACCACGAGGCACTATCCTTTATGGATGGGTTCTCCAGCTACAATCAAATCCAAATCCATCCAACAGATCAATACAAAACCACCTTTACTACCCCTTGTGGCACCTTTGCTTATCACATCATTCCTTTTGGACTCAAGAATGCAGGTGCTACGTTTCAATGGGCCATGACCTATGTTTTTCATCATCTTTCTCACATCATCCTAGCTTATTTGGATGACCTCGCTGTTCGATCAAAAAAGTGAACTCAACATTTAGGTGACTTACGCATTGTTTTCCAACGATGCCACAAATACAATATCCACTTGAACCCCCTAAAGTGTGTCTTTTGCATCACTTCCGGACACCTCCTTGGGTTCAATTTTTCCCAACTTAACATCACAATGGACCCCCTCAAGGTCCAAGCTATTACAAAAATTTCACCACCTAGGAATTTACGCCAACTGCAAAGCCTACAAGGCAAAGCCAACTTTTTACGTCTCTTTGTCCTAGATTATGCCACACACACACATGGTTTTCTTCGCTTACTACATCATGATATCCCATTTCATTGGGACAAACATGCTCAAACAAATTTCGATGATTTGAAATCCACCTTATCCAATGCCCCTCTAATTAGTCCCCGAGACTATGATCGCAATTATATACTCTACTTGGCAGCCTCAACTGTCTCAGTAGTAAGAGTCCTCGTCCAATTAGGGGATGAAAGGCATGAACATGTCATTTACTACATTAGTAAAAACCTTTCAGGGCCACCATTGAAGTATAATCATGATGAGAAACTAGCATTAGCAGTTGTCCTTGGAGTCCAAAAACTGCGACATTACATTTTTCTTCGAACTACCAAGGTCATAGAAGATTCCAACCCCATGCAGTACTTGCTTAGTCGACAAAAAATTAATGGAAAATTTTCTCGATGGATCATCATCCTCCAAGAATACGATCTAGAGTTCTCTACTCCCAAAAGAAAGAAATCTCTCATCCTAGTCGAACTCATTATAGATTTTCCCTTGAATGTTAAAGAATCCCCCATCAATATGGATTTCCTTGACGAACACCTCTTCTTCATGCCCTCCAATGACCCTTGGTACGACGAACTTTTCGTCTACCTTTGTACACATCATTTTGGGTCTCATCTCTCTCGAGATGATCGTCGACACATTTTCCATCAGGCCCCTCGATATCTCCTCATCAGAGATGTCCTCTATCGACATGGGGTTGACACCATTCTTCGCCGATGTCTTACCATCAATGAAGCTAACAAAGTCTTGAACGATTGCCATAGTGGTGCTTGTGGTGGTCACCTCTCGGGTATGTCCACCCCCCCCAAAATCATTTGAGTAGGGTACTTTTGGCCCACTTTGTTTCATGACTGCATCCACGCTGTCAAGCGATGCAACAATTGCTAGCTTTATGAAAACAAACCACGAGCGCCACCAACTCTTCTACATCCAGTCATCACGACCGACCCCTTCTATAAATGGGGCCTAGACTTCATGAATTTCCATCCTCCATCCAGTAATGGACACAAGTACATTGTCATAGCTGTAGATTACTTTACCAAATGGGCCTAAGCCATGCCCACTATCAACAACACCGCTGACATAACAACACATTTTTTCTTCGACCACATCATTATTTGGTTCAGAGTCCCATTGCAGTTAGTGTCCGACCATGGTAAATTTTTTGAGAATGATATCTTTGCAAAACTCTCCTCAAAATTAGGATTCTCCCATGATTTCGCTTCCCCATACTACCCTCAGTCCAATAGACAGGTAGAGGCTATCAACAAAGTCCTCAAAACCACGCTACAACGTACCATCAACAAACATAAGACCAACTGACATCATATGTTGTTTTCCTCTTTATGGGTTTATCGCATGATAGTCAAAACTTCCACTGGTTTTACACCATTCCACCTCGTCCATGGGATCGAAGCCACCCTCCCTATCGAGTGAGAAATCCCCATGTTACGCACAACCATCGAGCTATTACCTGACACTGCCCCAATGGAGCAATGCTTGCTGACCTTAGAGTCTTGTAATGAAGATCGTCGATCTTCATTACAAAACAATTAGGCAACTAAAAAACGGTCCAAAGCCACTTTCGACCGCCATTTCAACATTCTCTCATTCAACGAAGGTGATCTCGTGTTATCCTATGATATCGCCCAAGATACTCTCGGCCATGGGAAATTCGAGTCATTATGGAATGGACCCTACATCATCCAACACTACGTCACTAAAGGCACATACATCTTGGCCTCTCGAGAAGGCTACCCTCTAAAAGAACCCATCAACGGGTTGTACTTGAATAATTTTTACGCCTAAGCATAGCCTCCCTACCTTAGGTTTTTCTTTGTACATATTTGTATAGTTTTTAGTATTCTTTTCCACCACCACTCCTCATGTCTGATCTATCACCCGTGTTATTGACAAATGCATCATCCATTAGCCCACCACATCGGTTATGCTGTTGGTGCTAGCCGTCAGACCCAGAATCTCGCTTCGACCGCTTGGGCCCTCTACACTCCTTCACATTATCCTTCCACTTTAGTGGAATATGTTTGGGCTCGGCCACCAACAACCAAGATGAATACGACGCCATCATTGTTCTCCTCGCCGAGGCCGGTCACCGCCACATTCGTCACCTTAGTGTTCTATTAGATTCCCAACTTGTCGTCCTGTAGCTCAACAATGTATATCGTGTTCATGATCCTTGTCTCTTTCACAAATACCAGCAAGTTAGACTCTTATCTCGCAAATTTTGTTCAATCAAATTTAAACATATTCCAAGGCAACTTAATCAAGTAGAAGATCACATGAATAACCTAGTATTAGATTGGGATTTATCACATTAAAACATCATTTTATACATAAGCATCTTACATGTGTCACAACACATGGAAAATACATCATACATTAAAACAAAACACATAGTGACATGAATGATCCAAAATATATCCATATATATATATATAATCAAGTGTCATAAATGTTTACAAAAAATATACATGTACAAATTTCCCATAGGCTCATGAATCCCCCCCAATCCCTATGAGTACAAAATAGGTATCAAATACCCTATAAAAAAATGGGCTCCCCAGCCCGTAGATACAAAAAATGACACTCACGGTACCCCCAGAGCTCCCCCCCAGGTCCTCTGTCAGCTGGAGGCGCCCCACTACTTGGGGGATCTCTATGTCTAGGAGGAAGTTGATCAATCATCATTGCCCACACTACGTCTGCTCGAAGGATCAGGGTCAGCCACTCTACTGGAATTCCCACACACTACTCCAGGACCTCCTCATATTGGATATGGGACCACATGCCCTCCGATACACCCTGTAGAACTCGCTCGAATCATCGACGCAAATCCTCCAACAACACCTCAAAATATCCATGTGGCTCATGCGTTGGTCCAACACCAGCGTCATCTTGTCGCTGCCTTTGTCCCACCCTCGGCTCTATAGGAGTCAGTCGAGCTGGTCCCCGGTCCCACATATGAAAAACAACACTAGAGATATTATCAACATCCATATACATATATATAATCAATGCTATCTATAGAAATCACAAAACATAAACCATGATACAAAAATATACCTCGCTGTTGGCGTGAATTTGATCAGACTAGGGTCCTTCTCAGGTTACCAACAAAAGGTACCGAGTAGTCTAGAGAGCTGGCATTTTCATCTTCTCCAAAGAGAAGAAGTCTCACCCGAAGTGTTGCTGAGACAGATATATAGGGAAGGGTAGGGAAAATACTAAATAGGATCCATAGATCGTTCAGAACTCATCCCTGTTCTTGCACAAGAGACGACATCATATCTGAAACATCTAACCGCAAGAATTGAACCTACTTACGTTATGAACATTGATTAAACATAGAACCATCAAACATAACTCATAAACCATAAAGGAATAATGTAATGCATAAGTAAACATACAAAGATACATCTTATTTTGAAAATTTGGTTCTCCTTCATATTAGCTCCAAGATATTTCCTTTATTACAGACTTAGATTTACATAGAAAGGTTCAATACAGACTCTGGCTTGTCTTTTCTTGACTTACAACAAGTTACAACCACTAATCCCAAAACCTTGGGCGACTCTGATAGACATGACTCACCCCAAATCTAATCCAACCAACGAACTGAATGGACAAGAACAACAACACCAACCCAACTCTTTTACAATTATATTCAGCCCTATATATAGCTGGGTTGTGTCTTCCTTCTCATCTTATGTGCTTGCTTGTTCTGTTGCAGTCGTTTGTTGCTTAGCTGGCATTGTGTCGGCTTCTGCAACTGCTTTTCTATTACTCTTTCTTCTAGCCTCTGATGAAGTTTGCACGGCTGATGCTTAATCAAAACTTGCACAATTCTTACCCAAAAACGAAGGGCGCAACATGCTCCGACCACAATCCTTGACTCGTCCTTGAGTCAAGCACTTGGCTCTTTCACATCCTCCAGGAGAAGCTGTTGTTTTCCCTTGTCCTGCTTTTCTTCTTCCTTGAGCTCTTTTGTTTGTGCCTTTTCTTCCTTTGCCTCCTCAAACGAAGGGCCCAATTTTGGTACCAACTCTAAGGCTCGATGCTTTATTCCTTGAAAGCTTTCAACCTTGTCCTTCCATTTCTGGGCGAGGAGTGATGCCTCTGCAAGAAACTGTTGTGTTGTCTCTTTTTTGTACTCCTTTGGATTGGCCACAATCAACGAGTTACACTCATAATCTGCTGTTGTATCGACCTGATGCATTTTCATGTAGACTGTTTGGATAACTGGTCAAAAGTCACACAACTCTTTCTTGGCTACGGACTGTGACTCATAGAGTGTATTTATTTCGTTGTCGACATGTTGAATTTGGTTGAACTTCTGCTATTTCTCAATAGGGTCCATTGTGACCGCAACTTCCTCGTTCAACACCTGAATTTTTGTGCGCACTTCCTCTAAAACCTGATTTCATCGAACAACGATGCCCATCCAGTCACTGACTTCTCTGAATATTTTAGTGCATTCCACGGTGTGTTTGTGCAGTGATGCTCTAGCGTTGTTGCCCTGCAATATTATCTGCTGCATTTGATCTTAGAGTTGCTGGGGCTTCTGTTCGACTTCTTTCTGGACTTGTTGATGCTTTTCTTATATCTGCTTCGTGCAGGTAGTGAGCTGTGTCCATGCTTCTTGTAACATCTCGATCTGTTGCTCTAGCTCACTTATCTTGCTGGCTTCGAGTAGATCGAGCACAACCTTCTAGATCTCTGGCCAGACGTTTGCAAGTTTTTCCTACACTTTTTCCAGTTTTCACTGGACTTGGATTCTATCATGCTCTTCCTGCGTTCGACATTCTTATGCAACAAGCTGTTCTTTCCTGGAAATTTTGGCTGATCTCTTGACTTCCTGTATCCTTTGCTCTAATTTCTCTGTGGAGGCTCTGATTAGTCTGAAAAACTGTGATGCTGGCCACTGTACCAGGTCTTTAGATGATGGAGATGCATCAGTGGGTGTTCGCGTCTGTATAGGGAGTCCATTTTTCATTGAGTGGTTCAAACAAGTTTCTACCACCTCCTCCTTTGGTGGCGCTGGTGCGATCCTCAACCTTAAGTCTACAGGTAAAAGCATTAGAACCTCCGTTCTGGTTATGCAAAGATGCATCAATTCTGCACATTTTTGGGGGTTCTAGAGGACTTGCTCCATTTTCACTCGCATGGCTGTCTTATCCAGATCCGTTGTTGATTCTGGTGCATTGTGCACATCTGGTATCTCTGTATCTTCCGATATTTCTGCATCATGCGTCATGATTTATTAGGCATTCTCAGCCTTGGGTGGTGAGGTGATTTTCTAGTTATGGTCGAGTTCTGACTCTTCTCTGCGTTGGGCGACTTCTTCCTGTGTTGAAGACTCAGGTTGTTGTTCCTGGGTGTTCATATTTGGAACATCCTGCATCGTGCTCTGCCCTGCAGTTTTGGGGTCGTGGTCAGGAACTTCTGATCTGGGCTTGGGGGATTCTCTGGATGTCCATGGGGGTTGTCGTTCCTCTGTCTCTAGGTGGTCAAGCTGCATCGGCTCCGAGGTTGTGGTTTTATGTGGAATGGTAGTGAGGAGGTTTCGTAATTGGAGTGGTGGGGGTTGCTCAATGATGAGTGTAGCCGGAATTGTTTCAGGATTTGGGTCATCCTGAATATCAAAGAAAGTGGTGATTTCAGTCATGGTGCGGGTGCAGGGAGCAACATATACAAGGGGTTGTGGGTTTAGGGTTTTTTTCAGGGAAACCCCTATTTTGGGCTTCTTCAACAATGGTTCAGTACTGAGCACAATGCCCAAGATCTGGTTAACTTGTGCACTTGATAGCATGACATCGTCTGGAAGATGATGACAACCCGATCATTTCCTCCACTCCAACTACTGTGTCTCCTCTTCCTCCTCAGAGTTGGTCTGTACCGGAGTGTCTGGCTTCTTCGGATCGGGGCCTGAGCTCGGTCCCTCGCCTGCTTCCTTGTCTTTTTTCTTGAGAAGCTCGGTAGAAAAGATGTAATGCATTCCTAATTTACGTGGGCCACGTTTAACTCCTGGCCATAACATGACCTCCGTATCAAAATATTCCTCATCCAAATAGAATGGTAGGGGCCGTGTGTGGAAATGTTCCCGGCTGGCATGTCTCAGCCAAATGCATTTGTTGTGCCGATTCACGATGAAGGAAATATTCCTCATGTTATTATCGAGGATCTCCTGCAGGATGCACATCCTCTGTGTTGCATCTATCATAGCATTATACAATTTGGAAAATGCTGTGTTGTTGAGTGCTGTGTTCTCCGAGTTTGGTCTGGACTGCCATGGCTCGAACATCTTCACTATGTGCCCTTTATCTAGTATTTCCAGTTTTCTTCCCACAGGTGACTTCCATTTGAGCATTGCGAATGCCACAGGTAGGTGTCCATAGGTAAAGGTGCCTCCCTTATCCTGTGCTTCCTCTTAAGATACTAGTAGTTTCTCCAACAAGAAACTACACCAATTGAACACCACTCCCTGTATGCAGAAGTCGATGACTGATAACACATATAAAGTGAATTTTCACTTATAATAAGACTACATAACCTTGCTGTCTATGACATAGCAACCATTCTATACTATTTCGGGAAATATTGGTTCAATGACTGTTGTGCATCCTCCTCTCTTTGTGTTAAACTTCTCGTATAGGCTAAGCTCGCCTTTCTTCTTCCCATGCTTTCCAGGGCTCTGAAATACCTTCGACACATCCTCTCCTTCGGAGGATAGTCCAGTAAGTTGTTGGATATATTTTGCATGGATTGAATACCACTTATCCAACCATAGACTTCTGTCGTGCACTTTGCTTATCAGAAATTTCGTGCAACGTGCAATTTTGCCAGTGGTGCCAAAGACTGGTCAGTCTCTCAGGTTCATGATGTTGGAGTTAAATAGGTTGATGAACTCCTTTTTTGGTATTAAGTGCATATCTCCAGTTCCATCCAGATCTAAATCCCAAAAGATGTCTGGGTACATCTGTGGGAACAAGGCTAAATCTATGAGGTCAAGGTCGAGTAGCTTAACGTGCTCTACCTTCCATTTGAGGTCACCTATGATATCGAACCGAGGGTCGTAGATATCATTTGGTACTTCTTATTTAGTCATGCTTTTCCATCCTGCTATGGCTCTCGGCATTAACACTTCCGTGATAGTTAAAAACTAGGGCTACGTTTACATCTTTGGCAGTGGTCCTAACCGGTTTGCACGGTTGAGTTCGAAAATGGCTATGCTCGTTTTAGAAACAATACATTCTCGACTGAGGTCTGAGAGTCTTATGTATGGATTAATGGGTAAGTTTTAGCAATAACTTCTCCTCATCATGACCATATAGACGGAACAGGGTGTGAGTTGTCCGATGAGACGGTTTGATCAGCGATCTCGATATTTACTCATTTGAGTGGAATAGGGACGTGGCCAAATTGAGACCTTTTTGTTTGTCAGGTGGGTGTCCCAGTGAAAAATTCGATGGAATCTTCGCATAATGCAGATTTATGGCTTAACGGGTGACAATCGGGGTACTAGAATGGAAATAAAGGGTGTGATCAGACTGGGTTTGCGTGGCCTTTAACTCAGATTGGATTGGGATTCATGGTTCCTCCGACCACAAATATTGTCCTTGTCATCTTTAATGAATGTCATTAATGGACTTTCTCATGCTTCAGGTTATATATTGCTGAGTTGTTAGCTATGTAACAACCAACACTAAAACAAAACAAATGAACTATGTGTAATGGCGCAATATTTCCCACATGGACATTATTAACTGAATTTACAAAATTTACGAAAGAAAATGAAACTCAAATCTAGCTATTGTACAAGCTCCATCAGACTAGAGTGATTATCCTTCTTCTTAGTTTTGAGATAGGTAGGGCTTTAGGCGAGTGCCATTCACCCATCCCGATTGTAGCACACCATCTAGTTGCGCGAGTCAGACTACTCCTGATGGTGGAATCTTCACAACTAGGAAGGGTCCCAACCAGTGCATACGCAGCTTGCTAGGATGCTTCTGGTATCGACTGTCATAGAGTAACATCTTGTCTCCTTGTGTAAATACCTTGGTCTTAATGTGTCGGTCGTGCCAATATTTGTGTCTTGCCTTTTCAACCGATTGATGGAAGTCTACTAGAAATCTGGTTTCTTCAAGTTCTTGTAGCTCCATAAGTCTCTGCACCACTGATTCTTCGTCTGTCATACATGTGGCTTGTGCAATATACATACTTGGAGAGATGAACTCTGCAGGCACCACTGCTTCTTTTCCATAAACAAGCTAGAACGATGTGTATCTGTGGAGTTTCTTCGTGGTTGTCCTGTAGGCCCATAGTATCGTTGGAACTCTGTCATCCCAATCCTCTCGGTTTGCACAACAGATATTTCTTAGTCCCTTTTCCAGGATTTTGTTGAAGGCTTCGACCGTTCTATTGGCTTGTGGGTGGTATGGACTACTCTTTTGATGTTGAATCATAAATTCTACTGTAAGTGTTGCTATAGTGTTGTTAATGAAATGAGTTCCCTGATCGCTAGTTAGACTCCTGGGACATCCGAAGCGAGTAATGATATTTTTTGAAAATGAACCTGGCATAAGTATATGTCGAACAGTCCTGTACCGCTGTTGCTTTTGCCCAACGAGTAAGGTAGTTGGTTGTGGTAATGATGTACCTTGCCTTCAAATGTTTAGCTATGGGGTTGATTGGCCCAATGAAGTCAACTGCCCATTTCTCAAATTCCTGGAGCGCTCTAATGGGTTGTAATGGATGTTCATCTTGGCGTGACAGCTTGCCCAATATTTGACAAACATCAAACGATCTGGCATATGCTTTTGCATCTTTGAAAAGTGTTTCCCACCACAGTCCTACCTATAAATTTTTTTGTGATGTTTCCTTTCCTCCTACATGTCCTCCTGCAATTCCACTATGGAATTCCCAGAGTATCTCCTGCCTTTCATGATCTAGGACACATCGTCTGAGAATGCTGTCTAGTCCTAGTTTATACAATTTCCCGACAATTAGCTGATAATCTGCTGCTCTAACGACCATATGGAATTTCTGGGTTGCAGAATATGTTTTGGGACATGCTCCTGTACTGAGAAAGATTTCTATGTTCTCCAGATATTACGGTGTGGCCTCGATCCTGAACAAATCTGCATATGGGAGCTGGTCATCCACTACTCCGCCACTTTCTCTTGACTCTAGTCTGGATAGATGGTCAGGTCTGATGTTTCATCGTCTTGGCTTGATGATGACTTCAAAGGAAAATTCTTGAAATAACAACAACCATCTGCAAATTCTCCTTTCCAACACAGGTTTGTTAACTAGGTATTTTAGTGCTGAATGATTAGTAAAAAATTTGAAATGAGACCCTAACAGATAATGTCTAAATTTCTGTAAAGAATAGATCATGGCTAAGCCTTCCCGTTATGTTTTTGTGTAGTTGCGCTCTGCTTGCGACAACTTCCGACTCACAAAGTAGATAGGGTGATCCATAGCTCCATCTCTAGGTTGCGTTAAGATATCCCCTAAGGCAATTCCTGAAGCATCCACATGGACGTGAAATTCCTTCTCCCTGTTTGGGAATATCAGAATCGGTGCTGTAATGAGTTTCTCCTTGAGTGTCTCAAATGCTTTGTCACATTTGGGAGTCCATTGGAATGTTTCAACTTTTTTCAGGAGGTTTTCCAAAGGTGCAGTAATGTTAGCATATCTCCGAATGAACCTGCGATAGTAGCCTGTATGTCCTAGTGTGGAGCGCAACTGTTTAATACTCGTAGGTGGCGTCATATTCACAATTGCTGCAACTTTAGCTGGGTCTACCAATACTCCTTCTCGACAGACCATGTGGCACAAAAAATTTCCATGTGGCACACAAAAGATACATTTCCTGAGGTTTAATCAGATCTGTAACTCTTGACATCTGTCAAACATTATCCTTAGCAGTGCTACATGGTCCTTAAGCAGGCTATATATTGTCCAATCATCCATATAGACTTCTATGAACTTTTTAATGAACTCTCTAAAGGATTCTATCACAATCCTAGAGAAATTTGCGGGGATGTTCTTTAAACCAAATGTCATCACATTGTATGCAAAAGATCTTGTCCTCTTCAACAATCCTAACTTGATGGTATCCTGAAAATCCGTCTGTAAATGAGTATGCTTCCTTCCCCGCAACCTATTCTAGGACCTCATGGTAAAGGGTGTTGGGAAAGGGTCATGCACACAGGAAGATTTGAGGTTTCTGTAGAGCACACAGACTCTAATATCCTCAGTGTCTTTCTTGCTTTGAGTGACTATCGGGCTGACCCATTCTGCTTCTTCTACCGAAAAAATGAGACCTGCTTCTATCATCTTATCAATCTCCTTCTTGAATTTCTATTTTACTCTTGGGTTAAGACGGTATGGCCTATGCCTGACAGTCTTGGATCCTGGTTTTAACTCAATCTTCATTTCTCCCATAACTCCTTTGATTCCCTTCAATTTTGAAAAAGTCTTTGGGAACAAATCTTCGTATTCTCGCAGTAAGCTCTATATTTCCTGACTAGTTTTCTCATCCCAGTAATCTCCCACCAAAGCTATTTTGGGTTTCTCTTTGGTCCCTATGTTAAGTTTCTGCAATTTCAAAGGGTGATTGTAGGAACTATCGGTCTGGCTAGGTATGGTGTTTTGGATTTCTCTGTTCCCCTCTATCTCTTTGATGGCTAGGTTTCTTAGTTCTTCTAATTCGTCTAGGATTTCTAAAGCTTTGCTACGGGATTTTCAATCAAGGGTAAGTGGAGTTTACTCTAAATTTGTTGTGCATGCTTGGGACACACTACAAAGTCTGATCTGTTATCACTATTGGCTGTAAAAATAAGTTCTTTAATCTTTGTAGGACTATTCCAAGCTCAGGGTACTTACTTGTGAATGAGAAGTCTTTTCAAAATTGAGCTTCCAGTATCTGCCAATCGTAGGTCTGTTGTCTAGTTTCCTCATGTACAAACCAAGCTTTCATGATTGGGCCTCGAGAATGGGGGAATACCTGAACCCAGAAGTGAGAGGGTATCTCTGCAGCCTTCCACTGTGCCACACACCATTGAATGTGTATCCTAGGGTCCGATTCTCCGCTGAACAGTTGCGCAACGTGGAGATCCATTTGCATTTTTGATTCTAACTGCTCCCTATTCCAGAACCTGTACTTGAGAGATTGCTTCACCTCGTCCCAAGTTCTGAGTGCGGCTTTATGAGTAGCCCACCATCTGGTGAGGGTGTTATGGAATGTTGTATCTAGTACCGAGATTCTTTGATCTTCTCCCATAGTTTCTTCCATATTATGCAAAAATTTGTTTAGATTTGAGGTGCCATCGTATACTGGGTGTTCTCTGACTTCGGTCCCAACCCATCTAGTCATTATGATAGTTGTGCATATTCTTGAGAATCATTCATGCAAACCTTGTTTCCAACTATCAAAAGCCAGTTCTGAATCTTCATCTGCTAACTGTATACTTCACTAGCTTACTGATCCATCTGCAGTGGGGTTTATATAATTGTTTCTTGTACTAGCTATTACAGTGTACAACTGGTCTAGGTATTCTCCTTCCATATTATTTTCTGTTGGTTCTATGTACCTGGGTCCTACATATGGATCCAAAGGTTGAACTACCTTGATTCCCTTAGCTTCAAAAGTCATGGTATATTTCTTTAAGTCAATTACTGCATAATTGTCGTAGGCCCAATCGATGCCAAGTAGCGCAGGGTAGGGGTCCTTGTCTCCCATGATCTCAATGAATTAAAAGTTAGCCACTGGTTTTACTCCCGTGACATCAATTTCCACGTTCTCCAGTATTCCTATGGGAAAGATACAGTATTGGTTTTCCATTCTTAACTGAATTGGGGAATATGTCAGTCTCGGTTTGCTTAACGCTTCCCATGTCTTCTTGGGCAGAATGTTCACATCTGACTCTGGGTCCAACATGACGTTCTTAATGTCAAAGTCATCTAACTGGGCTACCAGTCAGAATTCTTTTCCAGTTCTTAATTTTCGTCATTGGACTTTGTGACTACTCTTCTCAGGAAGGTTAGCCTGAATCCTTGCTTCTGAGGTTTATTCATTCCCTAAGACTAGGTATAACGCATTGTGCAACTTCTCTATCATTTGATCGTTCTGCAAAATGTCAGAGAATAATTGAAACCAGAGGTCAAATGCATTTTGAGGTTTCTCAAGTTGTCTTGGTATGCCTACAGGGGTTCTGGGTGCAGGGGGTGAAGCAGGGACTTGTGCCACCTTAGGGTATACAACTGGCTAAGGGGTTTTCTCTTGCATTTCATGATTAGGAATATTCTGGAATACTTCTATGGCATCTTTAAAGAATAATTTTTTCTTTAGGGGGTCGTACCTGTCTTCTTTAGGTTCTACTTTCTGAATCTGAGGTAGATTATCAACATTAGCTCCTATCTTCGCTCCTCCTTGAGTGACGATGTTAAGTTTTGGAAATTGTCGCTTAGAAGTCCTCTTGATCTCTGAACTGATAAGGTTAGTTCCTCTTTGTCGTACTCTGTCTTCCCACTTTGAAATTAGCTATGGGCAGTATTTGGTTGTGTGTCCATTTTTTCTGCAGTGAGAGCACCATGGTTTCCTTGGATGAGGGAAATGTCTATCCAAGTGACCCTTTTCATCACAATTGTAACATCTAATAGGTCCTCTTCCTCTAGTTCTTCCTCCTCTGAAATCTTCTCCAACTCCATCTCCTTGACCTTGTCTTGGTCCCTGAGGGTTTTCACTTACCCTGAATTCTTTTCAGTCTAGCTTGTTCGGAAGAGCGTCCAATGCTCTACATTGATTGGTAGTATGCGTGGTGGATGTATAGAACTCATAGTGTATTGTGTTTGGTACTGTCAAATATTTCTGCATGATGGGGCACTGTCTTGGTCCATGCCCGTGGATTCGACAGATCTCACAATATTCCGCTGTTGGTGCTACTTGGCCTCCTGAGAAAGCGTGATATGGGGTGGGATGATGGAATAGTAGGTTCGTCGATACTTGCACAACTCCTCTCGTGGGTCCTGGTGGGGTTACCATCAGATTCTGAGGAGGTCCTAGCCCCCTTACTCGTGGACATTCGTTCGCTAAATGACCTTCCGTATAGAATCCAGTGCACCAAACCTATGGTCATCCTGGTTTGGGTATCGTCAGCTGTTGAATATTTTCTGTAAGTGATGATATCTGCCCTTGTAGTTGCACTAGATTCACATCTACTGGGGGTCGGGTTACTCTCAAATTCCCAGGGTATCCCGCCATGGCTTCAATCTTCATAGATTGTTTTAAGGAATCTATTAACATGGCTGTTCTATGTTGTGTTAGCGGAATCCAAATCAAGGGTAGCAGTCCCTGAATGTACCACTCCCTTTGATTTTCTTCGTGGATTGGATGTGCTAACCTCCCTATGGCATCTTTGAACTTCTGGATGTACTCATAGGCTGATTCGCCTTCCCTCTGCTGGATCTCATGCAACTCAGACAAAGCCTATTGTTCTAACTGAGGCAACTTGAACTCTACTATGAACCTCGTCTGTACCTGTCCAAGTGTGAATGCTTGACCTTGCATCCCTGAAACTCCTGGTTCAATGATATTCATGTACCACTTGAGAGCGCGACCTCTCAAGGTAGTCTGGAACTCGACCAACTTATTTGCATCCAGAGTCCCTCTGGATCTCCTGATTGCTTCACACAAGAACCAGTGCTATTCAACGTCTTCATCTCCCTTACCCCAAAATTATGGGTATCGGGAAATTGAACCTCCCGCATGGATATCCATTGTTGATCCTGTTGTTCATATCAATATGAACCCTTACGGTCCTGCTTGCGATCTACTAGGGGATCCCAATATCCTCCTTGTACTCTCACTTCCTAGTTGTGATTGGTTAGCTAATTGTACTGGAACATAACTTGCATGAGAAGGTAGTGTCGAAATTACTTCTTGTATAGAAGGAACTTGGGGTATGGGTTATTCGGGGTTGGCGCCACTGGCTTTGGGGAAGTTTTCTTTGATCCGAGGGGTCTCGTTAGCTTCCACTGGGACAATCTCTTCGGTCGAATCCCCGATTTATCCTATTATTGGGGATGAATCTTCTCTTTCTCCTCCAAGATTCATGCCGGCTTCCTCCTCTCTTACATCCACAATTTCTCCTTCTTGTACCGCCTCCTGGGGAATTCTTTCTCTCTTTGCTTCTCTCTCATTTAATCTTTGACTGGCTAGTCATTCCTGTCTTCACATCCTCTGTAATTCTTCCATTTGTCTTTCCTCGCTTTCTCCTGATCCTCCTTCTTTCCTCAACTTTTTAGAATGTCTTGCGGCTTTCTTGATCTTTCCACGCCACCATTTCTCAACTATGGTGACTCTCTTCAAGGCTCGATCATCTCTCGAATCCATTTATTGTTGTTTCCCCCCCATTTGTCAAAGAACCCTTCCCCTTTCTCATGCCATGTCTCTTACCCCGTCTCTCCCTACCCCAAGCAAGGGTGTTTATGATTCCATCTCAGTCGGGGACATAATCAACATCCCTTCCTCCACCAAGAAATACTTAATCCATAGGGGGATCTTGAAAATTTCCTCTGCCCACGAGAAAGACTGGTGGTTCTCAGTGGAAAATTCGATAATGTATCCTTATATCGTGGTGCTAACCCATAAATCCATAACTCGTGTGATTGGGAAATCCAACCTGTGGAGTGCTGCTAACTTGTCAGTATCCCATGCGGAAATATTCTTGACCCGTCCCTAGAACTCTAGAGCTTCTTGGAGTCTCTTGATCCAGTGAAAAAATTATTCTGGGAATTTAACCCAGAAAATCTTGTACTGGTCGCTCGATTTTTCCAAGTAAAAGATTACTTCCCTAGTAGTTCCCACTAATTTTCTTCTTAGTTTCATTTCTTTCCATATGAAGGCGTCACATTTTCTTTCCCACCATTAATTGATGCCAGATCTATGGATCGGTGGTAGAATTCTTCTTACAGTTTCCCTTTTAATACAAGTCCCGACAACATAACCATTTTGTTGGCGTGAATTTGATCAGACCAGGGTCCTTCTCAGGTTACCAACAAAAGGTACCGAGTAGTCTATAGCACTGAAATTTTCATCTCCTTCAAAGAGAAGAAGTTTCACCCGAAGCACTGCTGAGACAGATAGATAGGGAAGGGTAGGGAAAATACTAAAGAGGATCCATAGATCGTTCATAACTCATTCCTGTTCTTGCGCAAGAGACAACATCAGATCTGAAACATCTAACCACAAGAATTGAACCTACTTACGTTATGAACAACGATTAAACATAGAACCATCAAACATAACTGATAAACTATAAAGGAACAATGTAATGCATAAGTAAACATACAAAGACACATCCTATTTTGGAAATTTGGTTCTCCTTCATATTATCTCCAGGATCTTTCCTTTATTACAGACTCAGAGTTACATAGAAAGGTTCAGTACAGACTCTGGCTTGTCTCTTCTCGACTTACAACAAGTTTCAACTACTAATCCCAAAACCTTGGGCGACTTTGATAAACATGACTCACCCCAAATCTAATCCAACTGACAAACTGAACAAACAAATACAAGAACACCAACCCAACCCTTTTACAATTACATTCAACCCTATATATATCTGGGTTGTGTCTTCCTTCTTGTCTTATGTGCTATCTTGTTCTATTGTAGCCGTTTGTTGCATAGCTGGCATTGCACTGGCTTCCACAACTACTTTTCTGTTACTCTTTCTTCCAACCTTTGATGAAGTTTGCGCGACTCATGCTTAATAAAAATGTGTGCAATTCTTACCCAAAAATGAAGGGCCCAACACTCACTGAGCCCAGTCCTCCCCAAAAGGAAACATCATGTCTATGTTGTGATGGTAGTCCATACCCGCATATGGATACCTCATAATCACTTGTGGAATATTTCACCACACTTGCGCCACCATGGCCATAAAACAGTGACCACCCTCCCCACCTCCATGTCGGGCCAACACATGGGCCCACAACATCACTCACAGATATCGTCGCCCCATGGTATCAAGAATAATTCTTGGGCGCAACCATGGCACCCTCTCAAGAAACCAGGCCACCATAATGGACCTGAAAGAGAAGTCATCAGAATCGTCTCACTGACACTGGTTCACCTGTCGCATCATATTGGTGTGCAGAAGTACACCCCATGCAAAAAGGTCCCTATCCAGGACTCGATCCACTATCCTCAGCTGACCCCCAATGATCCGCTGAGTCCCCAAGGATCCGTATATCCTCACCACCATAACGACGATGCACTCCTTCAAGAGGTCGTCAATAACCTCAATCGGGATGACCAAACCCGACATAAGGTTTGACCCAGTACAATGGCGAGACCTCAAGTCACCTAATCGATTCTCCCCTAGAATATGGTGGTCAATAGGAAGGGCCATCCCATGGAATGGGAACCTTGTCAGGAAATACTCATCCTCGGTGGCCGAGAATGCCAGCTGCTCACCTCTCACTATGAATCACTACAGATCAGTGCTCCACATCCCAATCAAATATTGAAGAAGGAAATCTCGCGACCTTATCAGAGGGAATTCAAAGAACTTGAGCATCCCGTAGGCTACCAAGTATCTCCACACACCCAACTATGCTCTTACCGCCTCCCGCGGACGGTCCCATTCACGCTCTCTCTAGTGCACCAAGATCATACTATAAGAGTGTGCTGATCACCTGAAACCACACAAAAACACTCAATCAACCTCATCATCCATAAAAAAGAATCAAAATATCAAAAATTTACAACCCCTTAGCCTTGCCCACAGTGCACGGCTTTCACCCAGACAAGTGGGAAAATGTGCGTGCCTTCTCTTTGCATAGTTGCACACTAATACACAACTGTTAGAGAAAAAACCGTGCATGAGTGCACAAATGTCAGTCAGATAGGCACACATCTCATTCACGCCTGTCTGCGTACCCCTCGTGCCCACATTCGCAGTTGTGTCAAGCATAACCACACACTATGCGTTGGAAAAGGAATGTGCGCAAGTATTCCTCCTTTTCCCGTGCACTGGTGGGACCCTACCCTAAAAATACTCTGTACAACCCTCTGTACAACCCCTATCTACAAAATAGGAAATTCACCACATGCAGGAGGATAGGACCACTAACCTATCTCTTGCCACTCTCAGATTGGTAGCCTCATGCTCCCACAATCTCCAAATCTCCTCACAACTATCTTGTCAATTCAGCTACAATGACAAGTATAAATGAGGTGGCAGTGTGGGCCCAAAAACCATTTACAACCCCCTTTTCCCAACTTCCACAATCTGTTAGAGGATCCCATAGCCTTCATTTTTCGATCCGTTCTCAGCTACAGGATCTTGATCTCGTCATCTACACATTCATATTCCCCAGGTCATCATTTGAACTTGGCCTCGGAGGAGCATTTTTCTCGTGTCACGTTCAGGTATGCATGCTCATGTTCAAATTTATCAAATATCTACTATATGTTCTTTATCATCAGATATTATTCACGTCGGGTATTTGGTTTTCATGTGTGCAGGTACTTGTTCTGCAAGCTAACAACCCCTTCAGGTATATGTTTGACACTGGCATGCAATTATTCCCTCTATAAATCAATTGCATATCCCAATCATACCCTTTGAAATTTACCTTTAGGGTCCTTACATCCGTCTCTGTAGTAACCTCTGCTGCATTTGGGTATTGTCACCCAGTAGCACTCTCCCCCACATGAGTTGCACCATTCATAGTTCCCCTTGGAAACTTGACACTCATGCTGATTTCACCCTCTAAGGATGGGAGTCCCGATAGTCTTATGCACTTCCGAGAATGAACCCATTCTTCTCATCATATTTCTAACTTTCCCAATGGACTCCCAATTTATGTCATCTCGGTTCTATTGACTGCACCTCTGCATTTTCATTATCCCTCCATCTCATCCACCATCAGTTTTCCCATTTGCAAATTTTCCTCCATCCATTTACCTAATACAGAAACCCACCCATGGGCCCCCCCACCCTCCACCAGTTTGCTTTCACAAACTTGTGCCCTATAGAGGCCAAGCCATATTTAAATGGGGCATCCATTTATGTATTTGTATACTCAACCCAAATTATTCTTTATTTTTTTGGTAATTGTAAAAAAGCATTTGTTTCCATCATATACTTAGCTTTTTTTGTCATCACCCTTGATGGCCTTATTTTTCTTGCCAATGCAACCCATGTCGCCCTTGGTTGGGGCATCCACTCTCTTTTCATACTGACATCAATCACGAACCCCGAGTATCCTAAGTCCATATACCCACGATCTCTAAGTTTGTCCTTGTTTTTAGCCTCTAGCACAATTTAACCCCATATCTAGTCTTGCCCTTGACACTAGATCCAGTTTTACAGTTGCTGCCAATCACCCTTCAAAATTCCCCAACCAAGGGAAGTCTTGAGTATCACTGCATCCCGACTTCATTCATGTTACTTTCAGTACCTAATATCATCTAAGTGGATTTCACGAAGCCCTTTTCTTCTTTGATTTGTGTCTCCCTTCCTGTCGACATCAACACAGTTTCCAGAAGGGCGACAATATATTGACTCTCATTACCTTTACAATGAGGAGTATCGGATGACACAAAGAGAATATTCATTGCTCTCTAATTCCATTGACCCCTATAACATTCAAATTCAACAGACTCTTATGTTACGATGGGTCTTACTATGCGACTATTGCAGTTGTTTCATACCAGCCGAAGACCTCTAAATTCGTTAGGCCATCAATACCTACGAGTCATCGACAAATCTTACAGTTATCCTTGCCTCACTTTAGGGTCCGTTCACCATTAAGAACTTTCATATGCCATTACCAACTTCCCCTGAGGGAACTGCAGTTATCTACATCAACATACATCTTCAATTATAGTCTCACATTTTGGTTTCATGACACGAGCATGGGGCATGCCCGCCTCGTTTGTACACATATTTTTTTTGCTCCCTAGAGAAAGGTTTGGGTCCCATAGTTTTCCCTCTCCCTCCAGCGGATTTCTCTTGCAATTCCTCTCTTCATTATTCCTTACATTGGTACTCTCAACAAAAGAAACATTGATGTATTTCGGTTATACGTATGCTCCTAACCTCACACATCAGGGGAATTTGTTATTACTGAAAAATCGTCCGCAACATTGCACACTAATAGTTAAATAAAACATCAATTCCAACAACAATTAGTCCACCTACAACACTAAAATTCATCAAGAAGGCAAAAAACTATGTAATTGGGTAAAAAAATTAGAGTGCGCAAAATCACCAAAGGGAGCGCGTGCACAGTGCGCAGGCCAACACAGGCCTCAATGCACACTATGCACAAAATGCACGACTGTGTATGAGAAAATCCATGCACTCTTATGAATGTCGCATTTATGGATCTTATCGACCCCTCAAACACTTCTGGTCCGACCCCCAACACGATTTGACACTCATATCTGAGAAAAATCTAGCTTGGGGGCTGGTCAAGGGCTAGAGGGTGCTCCAAAAGGCCCCTTGTTCACACTATGAACCAATTACATTTTTCCATGTCTGAATGCTATAAATAAGAGGCATGGGTGTGCTAAGAAACCAATATCTTCATAGTATTTTTATGGTGCAAGAATTCTTCTGTGGGAATCCTCTTTTCTCTTGGAAGCCTTCAAGCACCATTTCAATAGGCCATTCTACTCACCTATTGAGGGAATAGGCATTTTTTTTCTTCACCATTTTCCATTTCTTCCATTGTATGAAGAGCTCTTAATTAGGTAACTGAAGAGCCCTTCCAAGGAGGAAGAGGGGACTCATAAGTCCCTTCCTTTCTCTATGGTGTTTTGCCTACTAATCTATCGATCCATTGGTAGCATTATGTTGGTCATTGTTTGATTTTCATGGTTCTAAGTGTCTCAAGTTTTATAACATTTATTTCTTATTTGTTTTAGTTTTATTTCTTTGTTTACATATGTGTTTGGCTTATCTAACCCACTCACAAAACTTCTGTCTTGTCTAGAAGGCTCATCTAGACATGCAAGTGTTGTTGTTTTGCTCACCCAAGTGATAAAACCAACACAACACTAAGGATAAAACCATATTTTCTACTCTTAATGAATGTAACATCAAGAAAATATTTTTTGGTGATGATAGATCTCTTAGTGTTGTAGGGCCTGGAAAAATCCAGGGAAATAATGGTCATTTCAATGATGTATTATGTGTTCCAAGTGTTTCTTGCAACCTTCTATCAATATATCATATCACTCATTCAAGTGAGGGTTAAACCGTAGAGTTTTCACCTCTCCAAGTTGTAATCAAGGATTTAAAAGATCCTAAGCATGTCCTCACAATTGGAATTGTTGATGATATTACTATATTGTACAAGTTTGAGAACCTTGGGTCATCGTCTTTTCCATTAGTTTTGTTTCTCATAGCGACGACTTGAACAAACTTTGGCATGAGCGGTTTGGTCATCTAAACTATCGCTCAGTACAAAAAATATGTAATCAACACATAGTGACTGGTCTTCCTCTCATTTCTTGTAGAAATGGTGTTTGTGCCAATAGTGTTCTCAGAAAATATAATTGGGACAAATTTGAAAAACGTGACTCTTGGCATGCGTTGACCCCTTTGAAACTTGTTCACAGTGATTTGTGTGGTCCGCTCTCCTTCTTTCTCTGGGTGAAAATATTTTTTAACTTTCATTTATGATTTCTCCAAATGCATGTGGGTTTACTTCTTAAAAATTAAGAGTGAATTTTTTGACAAGTTTTTGGCCTACAAGCCCCTTGTAGAAAAACAATTTGAACATCAACCTCAAAGGTTAAGAACATAGAATGGAGGAAAATATGTGAACCATAAATTTACTATTGCATCGCATAGGGAATTCAGATGCAACATACTGTTCCATATAAAAACACAACAAAATGGTTTTTTCGAGAAAAAAAATCACACATTAAAAGAAATGGCTAATTGTATGATCCAATCTAAAGGATTAAGTCTTCATTACTGGGTAAAATCCATTAACTGTGAAAATCACATAGTAAATTGCACTCCCACAAAGGCTTTAATAAATATAACACCGGAAGAATCATGGAATAAAATTAAGCCATAGGTAAGTTACTTTAGTGTATTTGGTAGTGTAGCGTGGGCTACATTCCTTATGAGAAAATGAAAGCTTTACAACCTAAAAGTGAGAAGTGTGTTTTTGTTGGATATTCTGAAGATGTCAAAGGTTACAAATTTCTTCAACCTCATTCCAATGAAATTATTATTAGAAGAGATGTTAAATTTGATGAAAATCTCTTGGCCTGTGACCCTAATTTGACGTTTGTTCCATCTTCACCCTACGAGCCATCTTTGATGTTTGTGCCATTTGTTGTTCCAATTCAGGTTTATTCTTCTTCTTCAGATGATGATAGTGAGGATGAAAATCCACCTCCACCTTCTCACCTTCCGCCAGATGAGTCCATTGATCATGGACCTACACCATCACTGCCACTTTCGAGATGGGTTCGTTCAACATGAGAAGCAACTGGTGATCTTGTCAGTGATCCTTCAGATCAATGTTGGACTCATTCATAGTTCCAATGAGTCTCTTCTCTTTTGGCTCAAGTTTTAGAGACTCATGATCTAGAAACATTTGCAGAAGCTTCAGGCCATCCAGCTTGGGACACAACAATGAATTAAGAGTATCTCTCTTTAATGTCGAATGATACTTGCGATCTTGTACCTCTTTTGAAAGGAAGAAAAATTGTCAGATGTAAATGGGTGTGCAGAACTAAGTATGCGTCTGATGGAAGTGTTGAGAGATACAAGGTTTGATTAGTTTTCAAAGTGTTCTATCAAGTTGAAGGCATTGAATATAATGAAACCTTTTCCCTCATAGCTAAAATGAATTCCATCCAACTTGTTCTATCCCTTCCTACTTAACATAAATGGGAGGTCCATCAAATGGATGTTAAATATGCCTTCTTGCATGTGGATTTGCAAGAAGAAATCTACATGGAACTGTTGATTTTTCATAAGAGATGATATTGTATGTGAATGAATATCTTATTACAATGATGAGTGTTATATATATAAAGAACATATGGTGACCATGGTGACCATCCATGAAGAGATGCGTCCCTTGGGTAATAAATATATTTATACTTTATATTATATTATACATATAATATAAATACACTTTATATTTATGATTTATGCTTTATACTTTATTATATATATATATATAATATTATATTATATATATATAATATAATATTGCTTGATAATTAATAATCTCATTATTAATTATCAATCTAGTAGAATGTCTTTCCGATGCTGTCCAAACATCAAAACTCCCTCTCAGCGAGGGAGACACTCTACATTATGCCAAGATTACCTATGAAGATTACTTGTGAATATTACCTGTGGGTAGTTCTCAGATAGCTTCAACATGTCACCATGACATCCATCACCTCGCAATGCATATCTACTTCATCATGTGCACTCTTGTGACTTCACAACCAATGCATACAAGGACCGTGGGTAGTTCTTAAATAACTACAACATGCCCCCATGGCATCCACTACCTTACAATGCATCTATACCTCATCACGTGAACCCTTGTGACTTCAAAATAGGCATCCAGAGCCACTGGGTAGATCTCCAATAACTACAACATGTCATCATGAGACTATCCAATTTTCCACAAAAAACTTGGATATCTTATGCATGACATAAAATACCCTGCAATAACATCTGTAACTCGTCTCTTCAACATGCATTTAGGGTCGATGGGTATCTCTCCAATGTCTACAACATGTCATCATGACATCCCCTACCCTGTGATAAAATCTGAAGCCATCACTCCCTTTGAAGAGGGACTACGTCGAGCTTTTCCTTGAAGTAATCAAACTTCATCCTTGACAATGGATTTGTCATCATATCCGTAACCTTATCATCGATAGCCACATATTGGCGCTTCATTTCTCCCTTCTGTACCAAGTGTATAGAAACCAAGTGTCACTTCCATGAGACATAGACTCAAAGTTTGATACCACACGAGATCACATCCATTGACTATTGAACATGTGAATCTATACATCCTCGGATATCCATAGTGCAACATGAATTCACCCCATGCAACCAAGGTCCATGGGTAGCTCTCAATAGATACAACATGTCCCCAGGGAATCCACTCTCTATGATACATCAGTACATGATCATGTGAATCTATACATCCTCAAATATCCATAGTGCAACATGACTTCACCCCATGCAACCAAGGTCTATGGGTAGCTCTCAATATTTACAACATTTCCCCAGGACATCCACTCACTTTGATGCATCAATACATGATCATGTGCACTCATGTATCAGTGCCAACCCTTTTTCATGATGGATGAGAAAACTTAGTGCCAACCCTTTTTCATGCTGGATGAGTTCCACATGTCTCAGTGAGAACACGACTTCACCCCATTCAAACAAGGTCTATGGGTAGCTCTCAATAGCTACAACATGTCCCCAGGACATCCACTCCCTGCGATGCATCAATACCTGATCACGTGCACTCCTATCTCAGTGCCAACCCTTTTTCATGTTGGATGAGAACACTCCCTATGAAGAGGGAGCACGCCAATATTTTATGTGAAGTACTCAAACTTCATCCTTGACAACGACTTGGTAAACACGTCCACAATTTGATCCTCTGTAGTCACGAAACTTGAGCCTCACTGCTCCCTTCTGCACTATATCCCTGATATAGTAATATCTAATCTCGATATGATTCAACCTATCATAGACCACAAGGTTCTCTAACAACTTCATGAAAATATGGTTGTCACACCAAATGTAGGTCACCTCCAATATGTGACCAAATAACTGAGACAAAATTTCTTGAAGCCACATTGCTACTGCACATGCTTCCAAATACTCAGCTTCAACCGTACTGAGCGCCACACATGACTACTTTCTACATCCAGTGGAGCCTCTTTCTTCTTACTGTAGTACCCATATCCCTCTCAAATTGACTGTCTGGTTCCCTCTCGAGCACTGAATATCAACTAAATGTTCAACCCACTGACTTCATCACTTGTCCTCTAGAACAAGTCTCATCATCCTCTTCTTGTAGGTCTTACCTACAAGTCAAATTCAGTCCAATAGTCATCAATTTCTGAAGCCACACTGCTACACACCTTGATGCACATGCTTCCACATACTCTTCCTCAACCATACTGAGTGCTACACACAACTGCTTCTTGTTGATCCATGAAACCATATTGGAGCCTAGACCTAAGCAATATGTCGAAGTACTCTTCCAATTAGGAATACTGTCGGCCTAATCTAAATCCGAATATACATATAACCTGAACTCATGGTCTATCACATACCATATGCATGTATAAAGTAACATCCATAGTCTCTAAAGTCATGTCCTGCAACAAATTAAGATTTGGTACCAAAGGTGTAGCCATTTCCTTGCATCTTCACCTTACATTGTAAGTCCAAAAATTTAACCTCTAGTCTAGTTGTACTTTTCTGCATGCTTCCTTCACCATTGAATCGATCTTGTCCTCTGTGTAGTCACCAATGAAAATAGAATCAACACTGCATTTCCACATGAGACACCTATCCCATGTTTTTTTTTTCTCCAACACTTATCTATCTTATTTTCCCGGGCACTCTTGTGAGGGAGTTCAGCTCGATCCCACTCTGATACCATGTTATTTTTTTATAAGAGATGATATTGTATGTGAATGAATATATTATTACAATGACGAGTGTTCTATATATAAAGAACATATGGCGACCATGGTGACCATCCATGAAGAGATGCGTCCCCTCTGTAATAAATATATTTTTACTTTATATTATATTATACATATAATATAAATATACTTTATATTATGCTTTATACTTTATTGTATATATATTTATACTTTATATCATAAATATATTATTACAATAATAATATTATAATTATTAATATTGCTTAGTAATTAATAATCTCATTATTAATTATCAATATAGTAGAATGTTTTTTCGATGATGCCCAAACATCAACATGAACAACCTCATGACTATATGCAAAATGACTCCAACTTTGTTTGTCGCCTTAAGAAATATTTTTATGGTATTAAACAAGCTTCTCAAGCTTGGTATGCCAAAATGGATAGTTTTCTCCTTGACATCATTTTTTCTAGATGTCATTCTGACCCTAATTTCTATACCAAGAAAGTAGCAATCCATATCATAATACTTGTTCTTTATGTTGATGACCTTATTCTCATTGGTAGTGACCCTAAAATTTTAACCCATGTGAAAACAAATGTTAAAAATAAATTTGTGATGAAAGACTTGTGCCATTTTCATTATTTCCTTAGCCTCCAAGTATTGCAAACCAAGGAGTGAATATTTCTTTCCCATTCTAATTATGCTCCTGATCTTCTTCACTGCTTTCACATGTATTATTATAAACCATCCCCTTCTCCCTTCCAATATAGAGTCAAACTTATTTCCATTTGTACTTCTCCCTTCTCCCGAAGTTGATGTCACCTTGTACTGTCAGTTAGTTGGTAGCCTCTTATATTTGAATCATACCTGTCTTGATATTTCCTTTGTTGTTGGTCTTCTTTCCTGGTATATGAAAACACCCCATTAAATCCATTGGAAATCAACTAAAAGGATACTTCTGTATGTCTGGGGTACAACTCAGTTTGGGACATTACAATTCAAGGGGGACTCCTTTGTTGGTTGGTTTCATTGATTCAGATTGGGCCGACGACCTTGATGATCGAAAGTCTACTGCATGTTATGTTTTTAGTCTTGGTTCTAGACCTGTCACTTGGGTTTGTAAGAAAGAATAATATATTTCTCTTTGTTCAACATAAGCATAGTACTGAGCAGTGGTTAACGGAAGTCAAGAAGACTTGTGGCTTCCATGGATCCTTTCCGAGTTTGGATTTCAACAAAATCATATGACCACCCTTTGGTGCGAAAATTAGAGTTCCCTAAAGATCGAAAAATATCCAGTTCAACATCAGTGTAAAAAAAAACATTCAGATACACATGCACTTCATCGAAAAGCTCATTCATGATCCAGTTATTGAAGAGTTATTTTTCCCTACAAAATATCAAGTTGCATAAATTTTCACAAAGTCTCTTACAAAAGCAAAGTTTTCCAAACTTCAATCTATGTTAAGAGTTCATAAATTTTTCATTAAAGGGGGATAGGATCTAATACCTCCTTCACCTATTGTGTCACATGTTATCACAAGAATTTGCACTAGAAAATTTGGTTATTTTTATGTTGGCGCTACAGAATCATCTATGTAGTATGTTTTGCGATTTTGCTACCTTATATGGTACAAAAAATCCTAAGATGAACTTAACGGTGGTGCTAAAAATTCCGCATGAATGTGTCACAGTGGCACTACCAAATCCACATAGCTGAATTTAGGATGGACACTACAGAATTGCATACAAGGATCGACGCTACGAAATGTGTAGAGTTATTTTGCAAGGACGCATCTGCCAGTTTTGAGTGACTAACTTAAAACTCAGATTATGAACAAATGGGAAGTTATTTTTGAAAATTGGAGGAGTTTTTTGTTCATCACATATGTTATGAACCAAATATCAATATAGCATAGAAAAACCTAAGAAAAAGTACACAATGCCTTGAAAAAGAGAGAAATTCAGATAATAAGCCTCTTCGAGGAGGAAACCTCCTTATGCCCACATAAATGTTCAACTACAAGATGATTCCAAATGAAAATGTCTCCTTGGTATATATAGGATAATAGGAGGTATAATTACAAATAATAGACTAAATCCGACATAAATAAAATAACATTACTAATGTAATATGCCCCAATTAAGGGGTAATGAGCCACTATTCAAGGCTTAACATGCCCCTCCCCTTGAGAAAAGTGTTGTCTGCAATGCTTGAGTAACTCTGGATGCTTCTGTATAAAAGACTCATGTTCCCAAGTGGAATCTTCAACCGATAGTTTCCTCCATTTAATGAGATACTCTGAAATGGATCTATTCCTC
>SNQJ01S0035597.1:57305-70797 GCA_010110895.2 Picea sitchensis | reverse complement strand
AAAGGAAAGGCAAGGGCCTCTTCTCATTCATTCATGTATGTTTATCAGTTTGATATCTGGCTTTAGCTAGTGAGCCCATCTCTTGGGGGTTTTGAGGGTTTTGACTTAATAAACCCTAGAGGAAAATTCAGTGGTGAAAGATTCCACCTATCTTGTCCCAAGATTGGTCTCGGAGATAAAATACTCTCCCACACCATTCTAGTCAGATCTACATCAGTGTAGGAGGTTCTACACAGCCATATGAACATGAAGAGGATGAGGACGCACCATTGGGGGATTCCAGCAAGGGGGGCGCACCATCTTTGGAGAGAGATTCGTTGTAGGATATTGGCAGGACCGTTGAGGATTCTATCACTTGGGTTTTCATTATAGAGCCTTGGACATTAGATCTAGTGCTTTCTGAGATAGTTTTATGGCTCAGATTATTTCTTGAGTAGTGGGGCGAATTGAAGAGAAGGAGGGTTTTTTTGAGATCCAGATCTAGTCTGTTTAGAGTGGTTACACTTCATATCTGACCCTGAGACTTCACCTAGTGACTTGCAATGTCCCGATCTATATTTTTGGAGAGTTTTAGAGTATTTGGAGGCCTCCTTCACCAGGGCCGAATTATCTAGGGCTTCAGTCATCCAGTGGGGCGCACCATTCAGTGGGGGATTTCAGATCTACAGAGATTGAGAGGGATCTTGGAGATTCAGGCACCTGGGTTTCTCTTACCATCACCCGATATATTAGTTGGCATATTTCTTAGGGTTATTGGACACTTTTGGCAGCAGGGCCGAGTTATTGAAGGTTTCAGCCTTCTATTGGAGCGTGGCATTCTTCAGCTGGAGAGTTTGGCATTCAGATCTATTTGTATTGATCTTCATTTCTTATTCAGCCTTTGGAGGCATCTTTTGTATTAGCGGGAGCATTTTGTAGCAGCTCTTATCTATTGTCTATCTTCTTGGCCATCTGTTGAGCATTCTAGATCGACATCTTCATTGTAGCAGGTTTCTCTATTTTATGAATAAAGAAGAATTGAGATGTTTTGGCTTGTCTATCTTATTGCATATGGTTGAGGTATGTTCCATGGTTATCTCTTTCTATTATTTTTTGCATACACACATATAAACACATCTAAAAAGTAGATCAGCAAAGTGTTTGACGAAATACCACAACTAGGAAAAAGTTTTAAAAATACACCAAAACAATGATGATCCTTACATAATGGCTTGGGATCATTACAACATGGCAAGACAAGGCAAGGAAATGCAACACAAGACATGGCATGGAAAGGTAAGGCATGGCTTGGAAATCTAAGGCAAGGCAAGGCATGGTATGGAAAGGAATAGCATGACATGGCAAGGCATGACATGATATGGCAGGGCATGGCATGGAAAGTCATGGAATGACATGGCATGGCATGACAAGGCATGGCATTGTTACGAGGAAAATATCTCTATGGATAGGGGAAAACCACAACAGATGGAAGGACACTCATAAATAAACTCTAATATCAAGTATGATATATAAATGAAATGATAAGAAGACAAGGCTAGAATCCTACTGCGCCCAGACGTTCAAAGAATACCACTATTGAGCACATGACCCAAAGCTTTATACCTGCAACTTGTCCTCAACAACCAAGATACGCAAGCATATGGTGATAATATATAGTGTCAGCATATAAATTAGCATAATCCATTAACATACATGATAAATACGCCCATGGAATACTAATTCAAATATTTGCAAGATATCAATTGGACGAGAAAATAGTATTTCTATTAGAATAAGCAACAGAAGTACATAGGTGACAAAATTCTATAATGACACATATAAAAACTGAGAAAATAAGTCCCTTTCCTTGGGTCTCTACCACTTCAATCCTCCACAAAGGAAAGCTCATATATATGAGTCAATTGGGTTCTTCATCACAAAGAAGGAAGAGCTTGGGGGCTGAAAACAAGATGTTCATACTTTCAAGGACAAAGGGATGTAGACTGAATATAAAGTGAAATTTCTCCAGAGTGTCTTTTCTCTCAAAGTTGAATTGTTGAATCTATTCAAGGCTTGGATATGCCTCAATTTATAGCCTCCAAATGGAAATGAAGGGAAAAGTCAGAGTGTTTCCAATTTATGGAAGGTCAAGGATCATGGATCTTGTGACATGGCATGGAAACCCGACATAATTTTTATATTTTTGAGCACCAAACCCAATGTACACGGGATGTAGTGGATAAACTTGCGTATACGCTTGTTGTATAACTGATAGGGCACGTATATGTATAAAAATGTTCATTTTTGGATTCGGGGTGAACAAAAAGGGGACTTCAAGTCTGTAGAGGGAAATGAAAGGCCATCTGTTAAGAACCAAATATCAATATAGCATAGAAAAACCTCAGAATAAGTACTCAACGCCTTGAAAAAGAGAGAATTTTAGATAATAAGCCTCTTTGAGGGGGAAACCTCCTTATACACCACATAAATTTCCAAATACAAAATGATTCCAAATGAGAAGGTCTCCTTGGTATATATAGGATACTAGGAGGTACAATTACAACTAATGGACCCAAGACGACATATATAAAATACCATTACTAATGTAATATGCCCCAATTAAGGGCTAATGTGCCACTATTTAGGGCTTAACATGCCCCTTGCCTTAAGACAAGTGTTGTCTGCAATGCTTAAGTAATTATGGATTCTTATATATAAAAGACTCATCTTCCCAAGTGGAATCTTCAGCAGGTAGTTTCCTCCACTTAATGAGATACTCTGAAATGGATCTATTCCTCAACTGATGAATTCTTGTGTTAGGAATATCTTCAGGCTCCAATATATTTTTCCTTTCTCTTCAAGTTTTGGAAACATAGTTTGAATTGGGATATTGTCACCTATAACCTTATTTAATAATGAAACATGGAAAACTAGGTGTACTTGTGAAAATGCAGGCAACTCCAATTTATATGCCATAGTACCAATCTTTTGCAACACCTTATAAGGGCCATAGTAATTTGGTGATATTTTATTATCCTTATTGGCTTGCTTGAGGGACATCTGTTTGTATGGTTGTAGTCTTAAAAACACCCAATCCCCTACTTCACAACTTCTTTCATGTGATTCTGTGCGATTCTGTTCCATGGCCAGGTTTTCCTTTAAGATTTGGAGAACTTGTTGTTGATGATCGATGTGATATTCCACTGCTTGAACCTTAGATTTTTATTTTAGAGAAGAAGTGATGGAAGGAGGGTGATATCCATAGAGTTCCATAAAAGGTGTCATTTTTGTTGCATTATAGAAGGAAGTGTTATACCACCATTATTCCAAGGGTAACCATTTGAACCATTGTGTTTTTTTATTAGAGACAAAGCAACGAAGGTAGACTTCGAGACATTTGTTCACTATCTGGATTTGTCCATCGGATTGAGGATGATAGGATGAGCTATGAGCCAATTGAGTACCCAAACAAGAAAATAATTTTGTCCAAAAATGTCTAGTGAAGATGGGATCTCTGTCACTTACAATAATCTTTGGGCTTCCATTTAGCTTTTGAATTGTCTCTATGAATTCGGTAGCAACTATATTGGCTTTGAAGGGATGAGAGAGTGCACAAAAGTGTGCATACTTGGTTATTCTATCAACAATTTTTATAGCAATATTTGCCTCACCCCATGCAATCTTGCTCATAAGGCCTTTTTCCATTTCCTTATGCAGACTTGAAGTCCCTTTTTGCAAATTCCAGAGATTAAAATATAATTTTTCCACATATACGCTCCCTACCTATATTACAACATGTGTATATGCAGGTTGCACCACTACAACCCATGTAGATCGATAAATGTGCCCAAAATTGAAAAATGGTGTCTGGTTCCCATGTCACATCACACGATCAATGATCCTTGGACTTAGATATACTGAAAACCTTCCGACTCGGCCCTTCCGTTCCACTTGAAGGATATAAATGGGCCAAATCTAAGCTATGGAAAAGAGGAGAAAGAATTCAACCTTGAGAGCAAAGTTACTCTGGAGAAATTATTCACTTCACATTGAGTTTGCATCCTTTTGTCCTTTAAGTATGAACTCATTATTAAGCCCCCAAGCTCTTCCCCTATTGATTGATAACTTCATTGTCTCTCTTATATGAGCTTGCATTTGGTGGAGGATTGAAGTGGTGGAGGCCCAGCTAGAAGGAACTTAGTTTCTCGGTTCCGAACCATGCCAACACAAAAGTTTGTAACTCATTCACTTTTGTTGATTATATCTTAATAGAAATACTCTTTTCTCGTCCAATTAATATCTTGGCAAGATTTGAATTATTATTCCATGTGAGTATTTGTTATGAATGTTGATGGATTATTATATCAAATGTGCTAACATTATATATTATCACCATATGCTTGCGTTTCTTGGTTGTTGAGGACTAGTTGCAGGTACATTGCTTTGGGTCAAGTTCTCAACGATGAACTTCATCGAACGTCTCGATGAGGTAGGCCTATTACATTGTCTTGTTAGCATATTTTACTATATAGCATACTTGAGATTATAGTTGATTTTTGTAGTCATTTTTGTCTGTTGTGGTTGACCCCTAGCCATAGAGAGATTTTTCCTCGTAAAAGAATTGGCGACCATACTGGGGATTGTATCTTCTTTTTCTGGGTTTGGAGTGTTTTTCTCCTTAGATTTATCTTGTTCATATTGATTTTATTGTCATATGATTGCTTGAAAACCTCTATTCACTCTGAGTCTAAGTCTTTTAGAATTCTCCTTATCCTAGTTGTGTTTTGACACATATACGCGGGTTTTTGCTTGATAGCCGCGTACATACCTGTGTTGTATTTCTGCAAGTTCTGTACATACACGCTTTTCCCTTGAATAGTCTCATACATCAGCCTTTGTTGTTTGATTGCTGGGTTTGGTGGTTTCTAGGTAGGTTTTGATGGTTGTTGAGTCTTCTTGGGTCTCTATAGTGAGTGTTAATTTTCTATGGAATGACATGAAACATTTCTCTGGTTGAATTGTTTGGGCGATGCCTTTCTCATCATATTTTCATTTTGATTGTCCTTGCACTTTGGGCTAGGTGTTTTGCTCCTTGATATACTACTTGGTTTGTCTTTGTCTATACACAGTAGAGGCTTCATATATCAAGTTGATGTTCAATCCTTGCATTTTCATTTTTCTTATATTGAAAATACAAAAATATTAGGCATTTTACATTGATTGGCATTTTGATCTCTCGAGTATTTGTCATTTATGTTAGTGCATGTAAAGAAATATTTCATTTTATTTAGAATTTCATAATTGAATTGAAAATTACAGTTTTGGAGCATATCATTTGTTGGAAATTGAAGTTAGGTCTTTGCATTATATTCATATTCATTTATTTTACTTGCTGAGTCATAACATCACTATTTTCATGACCACACCTTTTGAGTAAGAAAGGCCATTAAAATTAATGCTATAATTTAAAATTGATTAGTAACGATTTTATTTTCTCGGGTGCACAAACTATCTTAGGATTTAGAGCCTTGGAATAGGATTTTGTGAGTAAACTTCTCCAAGGATATTAAATCAAAATATGTGTCTGATTAAGGGAGTGGATAAATCCATTGTATAATCGGTAATATTAGGAGGCTTCACTTACACCAGAGTTAGTCATGAGGTCATGTGAGGTTGGTTGAAGGGATATCCCCCCGATACCTTCTTAGTGTCAGAGATATTTCTGGGAATCTTGCTAGTGCCCTTACCTATGTGAGAGGTGGTGCTTTAAAGGTTTAGGTATTTGATACCTTGACCATACGGTGGATCTAACTTATAATTGTTCGCCTACGCATCGGTTATACCATGGTCGATTAGTTGCTTGAATTAGGTGCCACATGGGTTACTTGCAAGGGTTATTCTGCAAGTACCTTGGGTCAGATAAGGGTTGGAAAACACATAACCTTTATGGAGGATTACCTCTTTGGGTGGATCTGACTGACTGGTTGTTAATCCCACAAGGGAACTTATAACTGATTTTGTTTCCTCCGATCTTTAGCAGCGAAGTCTCAAGACCCTGTTGGGTGAGGCATACCTACTTTAGAGAGGGAGGTACCTTTCAACCACTTTATCCTGTTTGTGTCCATATTGGTCGTTTGATTATTTTTGGTGTGCTCTTTGATTACTTGTTGGCCTTAGGATTTGTTTTTTATATCTTAAATCTTGAGTCATCGTGGAGCCAAACCAACTTCCCCACAGGTCTCACCGGTGGTTATAGTTACCATCGCATTTTGAGTATTTTCCTTTTAAAAGGCATAGAGTTATTAAACTTGGTACACACACCTCCACTTATTAGACTTGTGATTATACAAGGATGAGTATTGAATCGAGTCATCAAAATACAGGGAGCCCTTCGACTCCCACACCTAATATAGTTAATGGTACCCCTTCGACTCCGACAACCACAATGGTTGTAGTGTTGGAGGCACCTATTATCATTGTTGTCTATCCTATAGTAAATAATCAACCTATTTCCATGAACCCATTTGGGTATCTTGGTCACTCACCGAGCTATAATGTTCATTCCATCCCTATGGCCTCTAGTCCCTTTTCCTATGGTATGTTGAATTTTACTTCGCAGTTTTCAAACTCCATCCCATTCACTGGCCCTAATTCCAACATTGGACTTGGGGGAACAACTCCTCCTTATACCCCTTTCTCATTTGGTGACACTCAGGTCCCTAAAATGACTCCTATCATGGGAGGCATTCCTTCTTTTAACCTCTGGTCTAATCCTATTACTTTTGGATGGATTAACCAACCTGGTGGACAAGCTATTGATTATGGTATGCCATTTACACCCACCTCCTCTGTGCCAATTCCAACCAAAATGTTTGGCATGATGAATACACCTTTATCCTCTTGATTCACACCCAGAGGAGGTCAGCTTCACACCTTGGGCAACCCCCAACCTAGAGCCACTCCGGATGGGGGCCATTTTTATAACCCTCATCAAAACATTCCTACTGGAATGATGCCCAACCAATGCGTTATGAATCATCCTGTAGGAGGGCCTTACAATCCTAGACAGGGCCATGTAAATTACCATAACCCTCGATGGGATGCAATTCCCCAACCACAATCTTTATAGGGAGCTTGGGGCCATATGTCGCAACCCTGTCTCCATTTTCTAGCCATGCTCAATCTTCTAGACTTTTCTAAGTTGATGAATGACCCTATTTGTCATGACATGCCTCCCCATTCCCACCAAGATTCCTTTGGATATTCCAAAATGTTAAGGAAAGAATGGTGAGGATCCTAGTGATCATGTTACCAAGTTTCACTTATGTCTCTCTTCTAATTCCCTTAACAATGATTCCATTTGGTTAATATTGTTTCAATGCACCCTCACGGGGGTTTCCATGAAATGGTATATCGAGCTACCTAGGGGGGCATATGGGACCTTTAGTCAGATGGTTTTAGTCTTCCTTAACCACTTCCAATTTTCTGTTCGTTATGATGCTGGTCTAGAACTTCTATCAACCTTATGCTAGGACAAAGAAACTCATATCTTAGATCACATCCAGGAATGGCGTAGATGGAAGAGGTTGACTAGGACCTGCATACCCCCAGAATTCCTGTTAGAGTGGTTCCTTAAGTCTCTACAACCTCCTATTTCAAAGGATGTTGCTACAACTGGGTTTACATCTGAGGAAGAAGTGATTTTCAAATCCCAATAGTTAAATATTATATATGCTCAGTATGGGATGTTATACGATATTCTTCCTGACACACCAAGTTCAAATTATGACCCTAGACAAATGCCTGGGCCTCATGCCAATGGAATTATAGGATCTGCCAATGTGAAATCCATAGACTCAGTGACAAGACATTTGAAAGAGATGTCTCTAAAACATTCTGCAGGAGGGCCATCTTCATATATGTCTTCCAATCCCACTCAGTCGGAAGATGTACATTCTATGCAATTGTCGGCCGACCCAAATGGTAACTAGCAACCAGGCGAGAATAAGAATAAAGGACATAATAATAATCGTAAGGGTGGGAAGAATAATAAACCCAAGGACAATGGTAATAATGAGAGGATGAATAATAATGTTGGTGAAGGAAAGAGAGAAAGGCATAAGGTGAATTTTCCATGTAATCTTTGTACAGATGATAACCTTACTCATTTATGCCCAACTTCCGGAAGCTGCGAGGATCTTATCTCTATCGCCTACCATGCTAACGAATCCTTTCCCACATAGCCAACACATGGCCTCAAGCTCCTCAAATGCTGAAAATGTGGCTGGTGGGAGTCAAAACCCATAGGTACAAGACAGTGACTGTTTGCACATCAATATGGTCAATTATGAGGTTAATGTAGCCACTTGATCTCATGATTACAATTCTACACAAACTATAACTGGTCTAGAGTCTCCTCCTCCTCTGGAGATGCACTTGCAGATCAAAAAACTAGAGCCACTGCCTCATATTTCGAAAGGAGTACTTGAGCGCTCTACCCACAATCCTAATGCTAGAGACACCCAAAGTTACTCTATTTTTGAGGACCCTGGTTAAACCCCTTGTGATATGTTGGCCCTAGAGGTACTCCAGAAGTGTCCTTCATAGACGAATGCCTTGCTATCTACATTAGGAGCTCTATATCCTAGTGGCTTGAAAGTTATCAAGTTTCACGTCATAGATGTGAAGCCTCGCTTGCCTTACCATGTGGCATTCCAAATCCACATGGTTTACTCAAAGTATACCATCAAGCATACTATTTTTGATGAAGACAGTGCAACATGTGTGATGTCCCTGGTCTGTTGGAAATCTCTCGGCTCTCCGATTCTCTCAGTCTTCAACCATGTTGACTGCTTTTGACGTCCATTCCTTCCTCCCTCATGGTATTCTTCTTTCCTTTCTAATCCAGTTAGGTGGGAAGATGGTAGAGGTGGATGTGGAGGTGGTGTCTGCACCCCTTGATTATAACTTGTGACTAGGATCCAATTGGACTTATGCTATCATTGACGTTGTATTGTCCGTCTTTTGTACTCTTTGTTTTCCTCACGATGGGAGTATTGTGATGATTGACCAGTTGTCCTTTTCATATTCTAGCCCCAATGCATCTATTGGACCGTCGATCCCCATGGTCGACAATTATTAGATGACAACTAAGAATATTGGTGTCAGAATGTATTCATCCCTTATGGGTGCCTTTGAATTCATGGCTTCGGTTCACCATATTTATGCCATGTCCAGTAGGCCTGTTTTGTAAGAGAGGTTTGTTCCTTTCCTCACTTCCTGTTTTAATGATTCTTGGACCCTACCTTCCTCGACTACATCTTGTGAAGGTCAGTCTCATGCTAGAATGGCCATGCCACTATCGGCAACAAAGATAGCATATCAAGCTATTCTTGACTCTTCTGCCAATTCCGATCCTATTACCTCGCAGACAGATGAGGAGGATCCTATTCTTAATCCCATGTGGGCCACTTTGTCATCTTGTTCACATGACTACCTTGATGAGAATTTTCCCTCGGATGAAGCTATCATTGAGGCCATGAATGGTTTTGACAAAATTTGGGATAACATGTATAATTGCTCTTATTTTCTCCCAAAGGTTGCTAGAATCGAACAAGATGACTTTAGATCTACTCTGAGTGAGAAATTCGGTCATGTCATAGTTCCGCTTGATACACATGAAATGTATGCCGAAGGAAATATGACGAGTATCTCCCCTACCATCGTGATTGATATCTCTCATACCCATGGAAAGATTGAAAATGTACACATCAGTGCATATTGTTCACTAGAAGAAATGTTGATCTACACCAAACTCTTCAGGGAATTTTGAGATGTATTTTCTTGGTCATATGAAGAGATGCCATGAATCAACCCTCGAATTTTCAAACATGATATTAAAACTTACCCAGATGCTAAGCCTGTTCGACAATGTCTTAGAGTTGTAAATCCCTGGAAGGCCCCTTCTATTAAGGCAGAGGTAGAGAAACTACTCAATGTTGGATTCATTTACTCAGTTCCCTTGACTGAATGGATATACAATATCATTCTTGTGAATAAGAAGCAAGGAACCATCCATGTATGCATGGATTTTTGTGACCTGAAGAAATCATTTCTTAAGGACAACTTTCAGACACCTTTCATCGATCAAATTATCGACGAGTGTGTGGGAAGCACAGTTTTTTATTTCATGGACGGATTTTTAGGGTATAACCAAATTCAAATTAAACTCAAGGATCAACATAAGATGACATTTATTTTTCCTTGGGGTAATTTTGCATACCGGAAGATGCCTTTCGGCCTTAAAAATATTGGAGCAACCTTCCAACGTGCTATGACCTTCACATTCCATGATCTTAAGCATATAGTCAAGGTTTATCTTGACGATCTTGCTACTCACTATTGTAAGAGAGTGGATCACCCTAAGCACCTTTGGATATTTTTTGAAAGATGTTTTCATTATCGCATCCGATTGAACCCTCATAAATGCATCTTTTGCGTTAGGTCTGGACGTCTTCTAGGATTTTTAGTCTCTGAGACTGGGATCATGGTAGATTCATTAAAGGTTGAGGCAATACTTTGATTGCCTCCCCCGCGCACTATTTGACAAATTCAAGGTTTACAGGGGAAATCTAACTTTTTACTTCAGTTTATAGTGAACTATGTCAATATTACTAAGGGTTTCATGCATCTTTTGAAGAAGGAAACCCCTTTTATTTGGGATGAGTGAGCCCAGGAATCCTTCGATGCTTTGAAGAGAGACTTGGTATCAAAGCCTTTGTTGAAGTCTCATGTCTACAATAGAGATTACTTTCTTTATGTAATTGCATATGAAGAGACGATTGGTATGGTTTTGGTTTAGGAGGATGGTGAGCTCCATGAACATGACATCTACTATCTTAGTCGAAACTTAGTTGGTCTTGAACTCAAATATTGTCACGTTGAAAAGATAGCTTTGGTTGTCATTCATGCATTCCAAAGATTAATCCATTATATATTTCTTTTCAAAACTACTTTGGTTGTCGATGTCAATCCATTTCAATAGGTCCTTACCAGGCGTATAATAGGGGGAAAATACAATAAATGGATTGTCATTTTACAAGAATTCGATATCGATTTCCAAGAAATCACTAGTCTTTGCAGAGTTAATATCTGACTTCCCACGATTAGACAAGGATGTTATTCATGTTGATTCTTTTGCGGATGAACACATTTTCCTTGTCTCATCATCTAACCCCTAGTATGGAGACATTGTTCCTTATCTTCAAACTTTGAAGTTCCCTCAACATCTCTCGCGAGATGACCAATGACATATACGATACAAAGCTAAGAGTTACCTTATAGTTGGCGACACTTTGTATTGTCAAGGAGTATACAGTATCTTACGTCATTTTTTAACTCACAGAGAAGCCGAGTTAGCTCTAAATGATTTTCATAGTGGGGCTTGTGCTCGTCATTTATCCAAGCTTGCAACAACCGAGAAAATTTTGTGAGTCGGTTATTTTTTGTCATCTATATTTAAATATTACGTTGAAGAGGTTAAGAATTGTCACCCCTTTCAATTGTTCACTAGAAAAATGCACTCGCATCCAACCCCTCTCCATCCAGTCATTACCATCGGTCCCTTCACCAAGTGGGGGTGGACTTTGTGTATTTCAACACAACTTCGGTTGGGGGGAATCAAAATATTATTGTGGTCATAGACTACTTTACTAAGTGGTTTGAGGCCATGCCTATAGTTAAGTATAACGGGAAGATTGTCGTCTTCTTCATATTCAATCAAATTATCGCTAGATTCTGAATTCTGAGTGATATTGTCACTGATCATGGGAGTCACTTTTAGAATCAAATGATGGAAGAGATAACATAAAAACTGGGGTTTAAACATGGTCATTCTTCCCCTTATTAACGCCAGTAAAATGGACAGGTAGAGGCCATAAAAAAGTCTCTCAATACCATTTTGCATAAAATTTTGAGCCAGAGAAAATGTGACTGGAATATCATGCTATATACCACACTTTGGGAATACTAAAACTTGGTCAAGGCTACCACTGATTTTTCTCCTGTCCAGTTAATACACTGTGTGGATTCGATATTACCTATTGAATGCAAAATCCCTTCTCTTATATTAGAAGTTACGCTCCTACCTGACACTTTCGATCTCGAACGACACCTCGTGCACCTAGAGAGCCTTAACGAGCAGCGTCGAGATGCCTCTATGACTATGAAAGAAAATAATAGACATGTCAAGGTCCAATACGATAAGTCTGGCTATCCTTGATTGTTTTCTAAGGGTGACTTGGTACTTTTATATGATAAAGACAAAGAACCACTAGGGGCATGGAAGTTCAAACCCATGTGGTACGGTCCCTATATTGTGCAACGTGTCTTAGAAAAAGGATCCTATGAATTATAAGATTATGAAGGGAACATGTTGGTTGAGCCCGGGAATGGGCTCTACTTGAAAATATATTAAGTTTGAGCCCCAATATTGGGCGTAACTCTTTGTATACTAATGTAATTTAGTGTATATATTTTTTCCTTTTATTTTTGTCTTCATCTTGCTTATCAATTTTCCCCTTGGTTGGCATATGTCAACAGAGTCTTCAGTCTACTTAGGATTAGCAGACAAAGATAGTCATCATACACAAAACTTGGCTTCCGCTTCTTGGGTTATTTAATCACCTGAGGGTCTACTGGTGTCTTTAGGTGGTGTATTCCTAGGGCCATCCACGAATAATGTGGTTGAATATAGCATTGTTATAGAAATTTTGAGCAATGCCACTTCACATGGTATTCATTATTTGGAGGCTCTCCAAGATTCTGAGTTAGTAGTATGTCAGTTGAACGATTGTTACCATGTGCGTGACCCTGCGTTACTACGACGATTCCTAGGGGTACACCTTTTAGAACGACATTTTGATTTTATTACTTATCATCACATACCTAGGAGTTCTAATTATGTATCTGATGCATATGCTAATTTCATTTTAGATTGGCATTTGTCACATAACTAAAGAAAAGAAAACATGCTCAGTGTTCACATTGTAACATAAGTAAAGCCGAAGAGCCCTATTTTTATATATATTTCAAAAATATATGATGTTTATAGTACAAAATTGGGGCTAACACCCTCAATACACATATACATCCAATAATACAAAAGCCATGGAATCTATGCTTGTGGTGTCGGATGTGTGTCATGATAACAAACTACGATGTTTGTGAGACACCGAAAGAGTCGCACCCAAGATTTGATCATGCCTACCACTTGTCGTTGCATAGCTGTTGGATTATTCAGAGGGGGGTGAATCAGTAATAGCATAATTATAATCCTTTTTCTCCAAATAATCCAAGTGTTATATCAATGTAGAATTATTATCCAAGAATGAGCAATAAGAAATGAACAATCACACACATACACAGTACACCAGTTTTTTACATGGAAACCTAAATCGGGAGAAAACCACAGAATGCTTTATCTTATATGTCTTGAAGAATTACATTCATTGGA
>SNQJ01S0035597.1:39724-55750 GCA_010110895.2 Picea sitchensis | reverse complement strand
AAGTGAATACAAAATAAATTAATTCAATAATAAATTTAATGGAGAAATTAGAAGTGGGTTAACCCTAAAATAAGGAAAGTGGGCAAAGTGACCTAGAAGATGTTTTTAAGGAAGCTACTTGGAGAGTATAAATAAGAGGCAAGCCTCTCTCATTTAAGACACACTTGAGAATGTTGAATAGCTATAGGTTTCTGAGGTAACCAAAGGATATATAAGCCGAATTTATGAGGAAACTGAAGAAAAAAAGGTCGGAATTCAAGGAAGGATAAATTCTTTTAGAAAGTATCATCACAATAAATTGGAATAGTCTCATCATACTCAACCTGTATATCTGTCAAAGTTTGTTTCATCCAAAGAACTCGTGTACAACATGATGTTGCGGCAGCATACTCTACCTCGACTGTAGATAAATATACTGATGATTGTTTCTTTCTTATCTATGATACTAAAAACTCACCCAAGTAGAATTTTGCTCCACTAGTGCTTCATCGGTCATCAATACAACCTGGCCAATCTGCATCTATGTAGGCAATAAGTGATAGATCCTTTCCTTTTGGATACCATAATACAAACTCTTATGTTCTTTTGAGATATCTGAAAATCCTCTTCACTGCTAACACATGTGACTCCTTTGGTGCTGCTTGAAATCATGCCACTTGTCCAACTACCTGCATTACATCTGTTTTGGATGTTTTCACATATAGGAGGCTACCAATAATTGACCTGTATTGCCTCTGATCTGTAGACTTTGAATCATCATCTTTTCTCAACTTGCAACTGGTTTGCATGGGAGTGATAACTGGTTTGCAATCTTCCATTCCAAACCCTTTTAACATTTCTCTATTAAACTTGGTTTGATAAATAAAGATTCCTTGGTTGCTTTGACATATATGAAGTCCCAAAAATAAGAGTAGTTCTCCAAGTAATGACATTTCAAATCCATTATGGATATCATTTGCAAATTTCTGGCTTAACCTGTCATCATCACTACCAAAAATAATATCATCAACATAAACTTCAATTAATAAAATATTACCTTCACTTACCTTGATGTAGAGGTTTCTCTCTGCATTTCCTTTTCTAAACCCTACCTGTTGCAGATACTTATCCAGTCTAGAGTACCATGCTCTAGGAGCCTGTTTTAGACCATACAAGGCCTTCTTTAATTTACACACATAATTTGCATTCTATGAAAACTAAAATCCTTATGGTTGTTCAATGTAGACTTCTTCTTCAAGTTCCCCATTCAGAAAAGTTGATTTTACATCCATCTGATATACTATAACAGTTTTGGAGCCTCATATTAATAACGATAAAAGTTTACACAAAGTGTTTTTGTCTGAAAACCAAAATATAAAAAATGTGAAGAACATGGATTCATATACAATAGAGCGTCAAGGATGTTGCTCGCTATAACACACGACTTCCTGTGCTACTCTACGAAGCAGTCGACTGATGGAAGAATACATGCCCACTGTGTGGTGTTGGTAATGCCTCAGAATATCATCTATAGAGGCATCTGAGATATTCATTGTGAGTCCCTCCAGATTGTGTTCTATGGTCTCAAAGTCAGCAGCATCTATTCCTGCTACGATACCTCTCTCCCCTTGCCTATGGATAGGGGATGATCCTGGAGGATGATAAGGTCCCAGATCTGCATCGTCGAAGAGCACTCGATTAGTCATTGGATAAACAACATAAAAAACATTTTATATCTTTAAAAATAACAAAAAAGCATCATATAAACAAAATTTCCTTCTTACCTATGTCCCCCCATTGGGAACCTTCGGGAAGATCTAGGTATGGATCTCCATAGAAATCTAACTCGAAGTAGGAATAATAATCAGCCATGAGAATTTGAGTTCTCAACCACTCGAAGAAGACATTGTTATACTTAACGATGTGACCGACTACATGTCGGGCCAAGAGGTCTACCCACCTCTTCATTCTCGGATCCTGTGGAGCAGGTATACCCCACTCTACCTACAAGCGTAAAAATGGGACCCTCTATAGGAAGAAGGATACCAAAATAGAATCGTATCTAAATTGTTTCAACCCACCACTTCTACACTTGGTAAGTTGTTTCTTCATACTTTTAAGAACGCCTTCACACCAATTGAAGACTTGGGGCTCCATAGACTCCAATGCATACTAAAAATACCTCTGCATAGCCATGTGGGGAGCCGCATTCCCTACCATGCACGTGATAGTATAGAGGATGGTCTGCAGAGGCAAGTCTCAGACATCCCTGATAATGACTTTACCGCTATGTTTCTGGGTACCCAACACATAATGTTCACTGATGTACTGATGTAATGGTTTATAGGATCACCGCCACCCTTGCTACCTGTAAGTGTCACTTGAGATATATGGTGAGATAGTCTTGTTAGGAAGTAGATACCCTCAATATTTATGGTGAGTGTGTGGGAACCCACATGAAATGATTGCTTGTTCACATCCCACATGTGAACTAAGTACTCAAGTAGTCTCAGTTGGGCCCTCATGCCCTGAATCTTGAAGAATTTCAACAACCCCCACTTCCAGAGGGCCATAACCATTCCTAGGTCATTCCCGATGAAGTAATATTCATCTTTGTGTTCTCTCTCATGTCATTCCAACATCTTGACTATGAAAGACCTGCCAAGGAACCATAAAAAGAGATTAGAATCATAACTTTCTTTCCTTGAGGGTTTTTCTTGTTGGATTCATCTTTTAAAACTTTTGGGTTACGGTCATCACAGGCCTGTGCATTTTAACATATCGAAGACGTCACACCCTATATTTAGGGTTGATTGCAATGATACTATATCGTCACAGGTCCTGATATAGGGCACCTACGATGACCTCAACGCCTGGGTAACCTCAAAAAATCAACCCAAAAGAACATTTTTAAACAATGAAAATCAAATTTTAATCCATGGAAAAATGAAGTATATGGAGATTACCTTTTTTGCAGAGACAATTCATGGAATGATTAGTCATGCACTCCATAATCCGCAGTTGAAAATCAAGTTAAAAGGGGGTTTGGATAAATGTTTCGGTGACGTTACAAATGAAATAGTGAAATATGGTTTTTTACCTATTTTATTGATTTTTATTACTTTTCATTTGTATATTATATTATTTTTTATGCTTCATCTAAGCCCTAAAGTCCTAACAAATTTACAAGTGGTTATTTTTTGATAGAAAATTCTAGGAGTGAAACGTTGGAACAAGGGTCCACCTTTTTGGTTTGTTTTTATACTTTTGTCACATGTACATATCCTTTTAGGGTTTTTCAGGAAAAACTCCAAGCAGAGTCTTGATTCTTTCTCATGCTCGTGAAACCATGAGAATGTAATCAAGTATTCTTTTGTCATTTTTTTTAACTCGTAATGGTGACACGAAAAACAAAGCCTATGGAGTATTCCTTTAAGATCTTTTCATGCTCCATAAAAATGAAAATATTGTCAAGCAACCTTGTTATTTTCATGCTCGTAAAAGTATTTGAAGAAAACATTTGATGAGTGGTAGGTTCTCACATTTTTGGTCTCATCAGATTAATTTACGAAAAAGGAACTAATGGAGTTCTCTTTAAGTGTTTTTCAATCTCTCTAAACATGAAAAACCCTTGATTTTTCTCTCTTTGGACTTGTTAAACAAACATTAAAAGACCCATATGGGATCAAACCACTCCTTCTTAGGGTTCGTTAAATATAATCTAGACTCATCAGAAGGATGAGCTTACATCAACAAGAATATGTTATCCTCCTCAAGCTTGCATAAAAATAAAGAGGTACTTGCTAGAAATGGTGGGGGAAAAGATTGAGAGAGAATTTTGTCTCTGTATTTGTGTTAGTGGCAGTAATAGTTTCTCTTGAACATGGAATCCACCTTCATCATTGTATCTAGGTTGGCAAATCTAGTAGTCTCTCATTTGACCATCCAAAAATTCATATGTTGAATCCTCCTTGAGTCAATGCCGCCAACACCATTGTTGTTTCGTTCATATGTTCAAGAGAAGTCCAACCTAAATAAGCCTTCTATTGAGTCAGCCATCTGTAGTTATACATTTTCTACCATGTCGGCCTTCCCTGAGTCAATTTTAAATCACTTGACACTCTGATCTACTTCAAATCTGTTACTTATTTCATGTCATTGATGGGGGATACATCAATGCCCTCCTGTGATGAGTCTTTTCCTGTAGACTTCAACTCATTATCTAGGAACAAGACTTAGAAATCATTTAGTACCTTAGAGATTGCATGCCTCAATGGCAAGTCTCTTCACTTTCAATAGTGGGTTCACATCATTTACCCCTGATTGGGAGATTCCATCGAGTGTTCGAATTCAACTCATTTATTCACATTCATTGTATTGTACTAGGGTACCTTTGGATTCATCGACATCAATGGTGATTTCGCTCACACTTGTTAACGGTTTTCATCATTGACTGGTAATCAAGTGGTTTCTACAATGTTCGACTCTGACACCTATAATCACATGGTTAGATTCATACTTAGAGATGGTGGAAATGGAGAGCTTGGATCTCATCATTCTAATCCAGGTTGCGATGTAGTATTCATGATTTGAATTGACACATAGATCCACTTTGTATTTCTCGTGGTTATGTCTGAATTTGAGTCCTTTTAGGGCATAGATCCACAGTGTATTCCTGGTCGCTATGCTGATTCATAATGACATGGATCCACAGTGTATATTTAGTCACCATGAATCACTTGATATTTTTTAATATGAGTATGGGAATTCCTATGTTAGACAATGGCATATTATTATGCAGATGCTTGATTGTTTGTAGGTTCTCGATCGGTGCGCTCCTTGTTCGACACACACATTCTACAAAGTATTTTGACTGTCACAAGTTCCAACTTCATACATTGGGGGGAATTCAGTTACACATTATTTTGGTCACCCCAGTGATCCATTGAAAACATGTGTTCATGTTCCTTGAAAATATGAAAGAGTCTTTCTCCATGAAGAGAGTGATTTGATTTCCTTTCTAGAAAACCATATTAAGGAAGGTTGCCGCACCCTGCAAAATGTGTGGGGTGCGACAATGCCTGATCATCACACCCTACTCTAGATTTGGACTGTGATGTCTTCACGGGATGCAATATACCTAGGGTGCAACGATGCCAAAAGCTAAGGAAAATTCAAACTTCACGAATGTTCTAGAAGGGGATATTCTAGAAGATGAGGTGGCCTCCGAACAGTTTGGATATTACTCACTTATCTTATTTTGTGGGATAATCCTAATCTCATCATCCATATCTCTTTCACACTATATAAAGAGGGATCTCTCATTGAAAATTCCAAGGTTGAATAGGATAATATTTGTATGGAGAGTTCTATTTCATCTTGGGAGCTTTGCTTTAGTTCTACAAGCTACATGGTGGATCTTATTCATTCAAAGGCTTTAGAGAAAAAGGTTTGTGTGTTGGAGCAAAGGGCCATCGAAAGGGGACCTTGCAACATCAAGGCTTTGGTTGTATTCTCCACTTTCTATTTAATATGATACATTGATATGTTTCTTTCCCATAAAACTAATCTTGTTTTATTGTATGATTCCTTGATCACATACATAGGTTCTTGTTGAGTATATTGTGTTGCTTTCACTTTGGTTATATTTTGTTCCCTTGCAGGTTCAATATCTTTGGAGCATTGGACTTGAGCTAGGATGACAATGGAAAGAGGAAATGACATTTAAAAGGTATGTTTTCTATCTCTTGTTAACTAGTAAACTCGATAATTAGAGCCTAAGGAAAGTCTTATATTCTGTTTTGTTTTGTTCTAGTTTCCAGTGGGATCCATGGAGATCTATTTATGTCTGCATTTACCAATTAATCCAATAAAAACCCTAGTCCTAATTCCTCATTGGTAGGTAACCTTGAACTCAACAATTGACATTTGATTATTGGTCGTTGACTGGATGGTTTCCCTCGTGTTCAATGACAATACATCTATTCACAAATTGGGATTTGTGTAGTATCTTAGATGCCATTATCCTTATTGGTGGTTTCCTCACCTTTGTCTGCATTTTTCCTCATTGGCTTCTATTCAGATGGTATTTTTCTTGTACCTCTTGCACCTAGGATACACAAAAGATGCACATGGTCCTTGGTTTTTGAACATGTTCTTCGTCCATTTTCCTCCAATTCATCAAGATCCTACTTGGTACTTCGTGTTGAATGATGAGAGATGCCTTAATTCTCTCCTTTCAACGAGTCTCCTTCCATCAACTTTAGCTCATCTATTATGGAGATGAGACCTAGAGTCCTATGAGTACCTATAGGTTTGCAGTCATTAGTGGCAAGCTCTCTCACCATCGACAGTTGGGAATACATTAATGTCTCATGATCGATTGATTCTTCAAGTTTTCGACCCCGACTCCTTTATTCACACTTGTAATAATGTACTCAGCACCTTGATACCTACTTTAATCATCCGTAGACTGTCTTGCGTTTGTTAACGATACACCTAAATGATCGGTAATCAAACAAAGTCTCATTGTGTTCAACCTCAACTCCTTTATTCACGTGATGTAGACTTGCACCTTTGGAAGATTGTATAGAAGACTTGAAGACATCAGTTTGTAGTCGCAACTTTCCTGAGTTGTTGCTATATTTTCATTGGACTAGTACCTATGTGACTTCAGTGATATTGGGAGATCAGATTGTACTCCATTGTATACATATATGTTCAGATTGATTTTGAGACTAGTTTTACTAGGCCTTGTTCGTGACTATGACAAACTTTGGCATGTAACCACATTTGTATTTGCCTATTCATGGCCATGGATAGTTGTTTGGTATATTTTCACATGGATCTGCAGTGTAATTCAAATTGGCAGCCATGTATGCAAAGTCAGTACAAATTGTAATGATAAACGAGTTCTTCCAGTTGGGTCCCCATTACTCCACTTCTGGGTTTTTATAATGTATTTCGGCCATCGCAAATACTCCATTGACCTCACACATTAAGGGGCATTCGTTATAGAAAGATTTTCCTCACCCCATGCAATCTTGCACATAAGGCTTTTTTCCATTTCCCTATGCAGACTTGAATTCCCTTTTTGCAAATCCCAGAGCTAAAAACATCATATTTCTACATATACATGCTCTGCCTATATTACAACATGCGTATATGTAGGTTGCACCACTACAACTTGCATACATCGAGAAATGTGCCCAAAATTGAAAAATGGTGTTGGGTTTCCATGTCACGTCACGAGATCAATGATCCTTGGCCTTCCATATACTGGAGATGTTCTAACTCAGCCCTTCAGTTCCACTTGAAGGCTATAAATGGGCCAAATCTAAGCTATGGAAATGACGAGAAAGAATTCAACTTTGAGAGAAAAGTTACTCTAGAGAAATTATTCACTTCACATTGAGTCTGTGTTGGTGCAATTATATGCATAATATATTACCAAACATAAATTATCGACCGGGATTCATAATTAGTACAATTAATGCACTATATGTGTCGATAATAGATAGGTTCCTATGTCTGATGAGTATAGCTCAATCAACAAACTATGAATAAAAAAATACTCTATTTTAGAATATTTGAATGCTTCACACAACTTAAAACTCAAAAGATAAAACTGATAACAAAACTCTCAAACAAACACTCAATTGAAAAGGCTCTTGCTTAGGTGACAAGTTTTTTCATTATAGGCTCGTGAAACAAAGAGATGAACTTAAGATTGTTTTCCCTGTAGCAATAGAAATTAACAATCCCACACATCTATATGACCTTCTATCAAAGGTGTCGCTAAAACATAACAAGAATGAAGTTAGATGTTGTGATTAAATAGACAATTATTCTATCCACACATACAAAAAACCAAAGTTATATTTACAACTAGATATAAAGAGGCTTACCTTGATTGGGTCGGTGGGCCCTTGTCGTATCAACAAGGAAGCTCTTAAAAGGAACTTATAGAAGAGAGGGTTTGAATACACACATAGAATCCATGAACTGTAATTATATCATTACTTCAGAAAAAATAGAGGTACAATCCACAGTCTTCAAGAATAAACCCTACAACATAATGATTCCTCTTTCTTCAAGAACCAATCTTATAGCATAATAATTCCTCACCTTTACTCAGACCTATGAGGTATTATTTGTACATAAAATTCATGGAGGAATGGATGAAACCGAATCACCAAACTAAGAAAATTTGTTTTACAATTTTAGGATAAATCCCCAAAATATGGGTTTTTCATCAATTTGGGCAGATTCGAGTTAGGGATCCACCCATATCTTTCAAACTGTTTCTCATTTCGAAAATATTTTTGCTTCTTACTCAATTTTTCATATTTTAGACAAAACCCATATCTTAGAATTTCTAGATCTGATTCCATCTGCATGGAAATTTAGGTGCAAGTTGGTAGTTTGAGATTTTTACTAATTTTTGCAAAATCATTCCCCATGAGATGGAGGTCCACACATGTGATATGGGTGAATTATGACACACATGTCCACATGTAAACATCATTTTGGACAAAACCCATGTGCCCGATTGTCTTTTAGAAGCATTCCAAAATTTTGAATTATTTATAGTACCGGATTAGCACAGTTGGTACCAAACTAGCACAGATGGTACCAGAATCTTGTAGGAAGGGGTTTATTACAAGATGAAAAAATTCATGTATATGGGTACCGGACCAATGTAGAGGTAGTACTGAAATAGGCGCGAGGCTGGTACTGGATGAGGCGTTGAGTTGGTGGTACTAGATGAGGCATTGAGCGAGGCTGGTACCAGATGAGGCACTGAGCTAGTGGTACTGGATGAGATGTTGAGTGGGTAGTACTATATGAGGTGTTGTGATGGTAACAGAATAGGAATTGTGCTGGTACCAGACGAAGCAATGTAGAGTACCATATGAGGTGTTGTTTTGGTACCAGAATAGGAGGAGTATTGGTACCGAATCAGGCGGAGTATCGAACCAGTTGGTTGTTGTAGTACTAGACCATCAGAAGTACCAGATGAGGTGATTCCTTTTCATGAATATTCTTAATAATATTCAAAGTAATTAGGAGCATAAATAATCAACCATTTAATCAATTTTAATCAAGAAAATCAAGCAAATCATTCTTTAACATACGTTACTTCTCTATGCACATGGACAAGGTTGCAAAGTAGGTTTGTGGAGGAAATAGACAACATATCTACATGGGAGAGTTAAAATTGACTCAGATAGAGGATAATATAGGTTAATGGAGGTGTCAAAATGGAGACTCAACATTCCCCCATGCTTAAGTCATTGCATGTCCTCATGCAACAATGATCTTCAAAATTTCAAAATTGATGGTACTCCTCACTTGATCAAGCATTCCCTGACATTCCACCCTTTTTCAACTCCTGCTATACAATATAAACTTCTTTTCCTATGTTGGATATGACTCTAATATGATTATAGGATAACAACGAAGAGTTTTCATAATGACTTTGAATAATAGGCCCCTTGGCTAGATTACCTTTAAAATAAAAGTAATATAAGCATAGTTTAGATCCCATTTGAAGAGAGGAACACATAAAAGAATACATCCCAAGATGATTAACTCGTTTCTTATCCAAGTTTTTATAGATGAAACTCTTCTTGCTTAGGTAAGGTGAATTACATATACTGAGGGTCCCACTTTCATGCAAACCTATTTATTTAAAGATAGAATCCTAAAGTGGATAATTGAAGGTTCTTAAGAACATCATCCAAGAGATATAAATGTCATCTCCTAGCCTTGATTTGATAATGATTTCTTTAGAATGAAACCCAAGGGTTTTTTTTCAGTTTTAGGTGTGCCACTTTATGTTTTTCAACTCCCTTTACCCGACATAGCCCCACTGCTAGCAGACCTATTCAGTACCCCAACGGGTTTACCTTAGTACCATACAAGCATAGTCCCCCTGCCAGCAGGTCTGTTCAGTACCTCGATGAGTTTACTTGTACTTCCTGATACTTCCTTTTTATTATATTACTTCCTGATACTTCCTGATAAAGATTTAGAGTATAAGGAAGGCAGGTGGTATAAGATTTTTTTAGAGTTATTAAGCACATAATTAATTGTTTGCAATTATCCCAACGGTGACATCATCCACATTCAAATTAAATCTCAGTTATTCAATGTATAATGGAACATCTTAGATAATGACTAAGAGGTCCCTCTAGTAAATCCTATTAGGGTTCTCATGAAATTTCATTGAGGTTTTTCAAGGGCGATACACCCCATGAGGTTTTCATCAATACCTTCCATGAGAAACTTGTAAAGATAAACTTGGATAAAAAATTGTTGAATCAACTAGGTTAGTATTAGACATAATGGTGTCACCACTTTTCAATGGATATTTCAAATAGTAATCACTTTTTCAAAATGATGAGGTAATAAGACAGGTGCACCCATTATCATATAGATCCTAATGTGGAAATATCTTCTTAAATGATAGCAAGGATGATTCATTTAGGGGCGAGTGTAGAAATGTAGGAGGAAGATGTACATGAGAGTAAAGAATAGTTCAACACAAGACTTAAATGATCGTTGATAAAAAGAACATCAAAAGATTAGCTCACCCCTACAATTACCTGAAGTGAAAACAATGTTAAACACATGACAAAGATCATATCACTTTGGCATCAGTACCAGATAAGTAACGAAGCAAGTTTCTGCAGTACCGAAACAAGAACGGTACCAGAACATAATTTTACAGTACCGGAATAGAGCAGTACCGGAACATAATTTTGTAGTACTGGAACAGAGCAGTACCAGAACATAGAAATGAAAATAAGTAATAGGGGGAAGAAATAGAGTGACATGATGAATGATTTCTATATGAGGAGATGTATACGAGGTCTTGCAGAATTTCATGGTAGGGAGCATGCAATAATTGAGGACAGGATGATGTATGAGAGTAACCACATGTTTAATACACAATTAGTATAATTCCTTAATAAAATGAAAAAAAATGTTGAGTTTATACCTTCTATTACTTGAAGCATTTATATCGAGCAACAAAAACTTTGAGTATAGGATAAGGACTACCAACACCTCATTACCAGTACTGGATCACCTTAGTACCGGATGAACACAAAGTTATGCCCAGTACTAGAATAACACATGCCTTCTCCTTTAGTACCAGATGAGCACAAAGCCTCTCCTATAGTACCAAATGAACGCAGATTTATGCCCAATACCGGATGAATGCGAACCTTCTGCCACAGTACCGGATGAACGCATATTGTTTCCCAGTATCGGATGAGCGCAGAGTTTCCTGATACCAAATGAATGCAAACCTTCTCCCACAGTACCAGATGAACGTAGATTTCTTCCCAGTATCGGATGAGCACAAAGTTTTTCCCAGTACCAGATGAATGCAGATTTGTTTTTCAGTACCAAATCATCAAAAAATGGTATTCTGATACTCAAAGGGAATTTGGAAAAGGTACCCAGGGGTAGTGCTCTGTAGTCTATAACTTTGTAGGATTTCCTTTGTATAAGTTGCTGGTGTTTTTTGATGCTATGCCAGAGGACCTGTAATTCGATTCTACTGAAAGACGATATAGGTGAAACAAATATCAACACTTGATACATGAACTCTGAATTTGTAGTGGAAGTGTCAGAGAAATAAGGAAAAATAATTCAATGACTAGGTAACAAGAAGGTTCTCTGTAGTTGTATGACCACATGTTGAGATTCAAAGTCCTACTCTTTTTGGAACCAAACTAACCATTGCTTTTGTTGCCACTTCCATTTTATTAGAAAATAAACCTAACTACTACTGTCTCAACAACCACTCCCCCATGCTTGAGGTTCTTCATGGCCTCATGCAAACAATGTGATATGCTAAAAAAGGCTTCTCAGAAGTTTGTGAACATCTGCTAAAGCCAAACCAATATAACTAATTAAAACTAGATTTTTATTCATACTTTCAAACATAAAATTTAGGGAAAATGTCAAAAGTTGAATTATTAGCTATGAATAAAATAGTTTGGAATTAACATTCAGTTTAAATTTCTATCAAAAATATCACTTAATTGATCATCCTTGTGAAATAGTGGTCTTAAAATAGATAGGTAACGATAAATCACAAATGCATAATTTTTAACAACTTAAGGAAAAAGAAGAATTTTGAAGAAATAGGTCATGAAGCACTCCCTTAAGTGTTATCTTCCATTGACAAGGATGCCTTCTCCACTTTTGAAACCCTTCTAGTATTATGTGTGCATTCAAAGGATGAAGAGATTACCTTCTCATGAATTCCAAACAAAATTATCATAACTTTTAGAAATAAATCTACTATAGGAACAAAAGATCTTAAACGAATTGCTTTGTTAGCTTTTGACATTCCCATTTATGAAAAGTATGAAAGATATGTTTCATTGTAATTATGTGCAACATTTATTTATTTATTTACCTATCCTACTCTAATTGAACAAAAGAGAATGTCCTTCAAGTATAGGAATACTTCCAATGAATCCATGTGCGTAAAAGGGTTAGAAATATATCCATACTTGGGTTTAAAAGATAAATTTTAATGCATACCATATTATGAAGGACCAACTTCTTTGATGATGAGATCAAATACTAATGAAAAATAAAAGAGTGGTGTGACCTAATAACTAATTGAAACCGTATCTAAATAGGATCATTATATTCTTGTTTCTCTTCCTTTTTTAGGTCACATTGAATGTCTTCCTCTCCCATGCTATGCAGATTATCCACTTCAAGATGATTGATCTTTGGAGTAAATACATGATCTGCTGAGAGGGATGCTAAGAAATCCCCAATCTCAGGTTCCAATGGTTGCTCTCCATTGAATTCTATCCATGATTCTTTAATCTCCTCAACAAATTGACAAGAGGAATCTGATGGGAATTCTAAATCTTTCTGTGGAGAGACAACTAAATTCTTGACTGTTGTCAAGATATGCTCTTCCTGGGAGGGGGATATCCCAGTTGTTGCTAGAATATGAGAAATTTCTTGGAGGAACATTCTTCAAGCTCTTGATCATCCTTTAATTACTCTAGTCGATTGATGATCCCTGTCTCACAACACAAATTAGTACTCAAGGGTTCTTATAGCACCCAAACAATGATTTATCATCAAAGATCTAAATTTTAAAACTATTTGCAAAAATAAAAAATACCAAACTTTAACTTCTTGCATTACTGGGACCCTATTGTCACCAGGTTATCTGTTCTCACAAGATATCCCATCATGAAAACACAATTTTTCATAAAAGAAGGAAAAATACACTTGCATTAAAAGAAGAGAGGACAACCTAACTTTGGAGAAACCCCACCAAAGTGGATGTGTGGGCTCTTCACTCACGTCTTACCAGCTTCTCTCCACCCTTAGGTCATCTATAAAACCAATCCAAAACCATTAAATCAATCTAATTCAAATACTACCTATTATTGTTTACAACTCCTCTACAACAACGCCAAAATGTTGGTGCAATTATATGCATAATATATTACCAAACATAAATTATTGACCGAGATTCCTAATCAGTAGATTTGATGCACTATATGTGCCAATAATAGATAGGTTCCTATTTCTGATTGGTATAGCTCAATCAAGAAACAATGAATAACAAAATACTATGTTTTAGAATATTTGAATGCTTCACACAACTTCAAAATCAGAAGATAAAACTGATAACAAAACTCTCAAACAAACACTCAATTGAAAAGTCTCTTGCTTAGGTGACAAGTTTTTTCATTACAGGCTCATGAAACAAAGAGATGAACCTAAGATCTTGTTCCTTGTAGCAATAGCAATTAACAATCCCACACATCTATATGACCTTCTATCAAAGGTGTTGCTAAAACATAACAAGAATGAAGTTAAATGATGTGATTAAATAGACAATTATTCTATCCACACATACGAAAAACCAGAGTTATATTTACAACTAGATACAAAGTGGCTTACCTTGATTGGGTCTGTGGGCCCTTGCCGTAATAATAAGGCATCTCTTAAAAGGAACTTATAGAAGAGAGGGTTTGAATACACACATAGAATCCATTAACTATAATTATATCATTACTTCAGAAAACAACAGAGGTACAATCCACAGTCTTCAAGAATCAACCCTACAACGTAACAATTCCTCTTTCTTAAAGAACCAATCTTATAGAATAATAATTCATCCCCTTTCCTCGAACCTATTGTTATAACCCTAATTTTCACCAGACATTCTTACCTGGCATCAGGCCATCTTAGATTCCTTCTTTGCCAAAACACTGCTAAACAACTCTTCTTAAAAAACCCTTTTATAAAGGCTCACACACCCTGCTCCATTACTGCATGCGTGTACACACTAGCTAACCCAAGACAACCCGCATGTACCTACAAAATCATGGAAAAAGGAAAGTTGTTAACAGAACATACAACTTTGGGTAAGTTAACTAAACCTTTCAGCCATGCATGGCCAGTCACTCGACCAAATACCTAGCTTCTTCTAGCCTATAAAAGAAGGGTTAGGGGTCCCATTTGAAAATAGGAGAATCATAGTAAAGAAACTATACCCGATTGAGCATTCCCTTTGTACCAACCTTTAGCCATCCTTGTTCAAAGAGAAGTATAGAGAAAAGCAATTGGAAGATAGTGGAAGAAGAGCCCAGGACTAGGATCGAGGAGCAGTAGTTGGATTTATCATTGTAAGGTATCATTGTGAAGTTAATAAAAGAATTTCTTTTCCCGTCCCGCGCCTGGTTACTCGACCAAATACCTAGCTTCTTCTAGCCTATAAAAGAAGGTTTAGGTGTCCCATTTGAAAAGAGGAGAATCATAGTAAAGAAACTATACCCGATTGATCATTCCCTTTGTCCCAACCTTTAGCCATACTTGTGAAAAGAGAAGTATAGAGAAAAGTAGTTGGAAGATAGTGGAAGAAGATCCCAGGACTAGGATCGAAGAGAAGTAGCTAACTTTATCATTGTAAGGTATCATTGTGAAGTTAACAAAATAATTGCTTTTCCCATCCTGACATATGAGATTGTCATTATTGGAATATCGATTGTATGATTGATTAAATCTCTAACCCATTAGTTCATAGATCAAATGCATGTGGAGTTCTTTGTTTGTCTTTAGTGAATGAAGGTCAGCATTGGGAGGAGAGTTGCAGTCAAAGAATGACCAAGCATTCAAAGGGATCGACATCAAACATGAAGAATAAGGTACGCCAACTTAATCTCTTGAGCCTTGTATTTACATATGAGTAATGGGGGTCTAGGCATGGGATGATGGTAAAAAGTAAGAATCTTTAGGTCATTTATGCATGCATGATAAAACCCTTAGTGCTAGTCCGTAGGAGGGATTTCCCACCCAAAACAGAATTGGCGACCATATTGGGGATTCTCTAGGGTTCCTGAGAATGTTTTTTCTTAGGTATTTTTAAGAATTGATTTCATTTCTTGTTTTTAAAGTTTCTGCAAAAGTCTGAGCTAACAGAGATTTTGGTCTTCCATACCAGTTATCTCTGTTTCTATGCTTAACTGCACTTTTTTTTTCTTTTCGAGACCGACAGAGGTACACGTAGCTTGTATAAGGTCTTCACACATGTACCCACTCCCTACCTTCCCACAGCCCGCATGTACACGCTAGCTGAGGAAGTGTCAGTCATGTGTATGAATCTAAAAAATTTCTTTTAGAGAGGCAGTCATCCTCTCCCCTGTCAGAAAAAATCCTTCTCAGGGGTTTTCTGGAACTCTTTCTAGTCTTGGTTGTTTGTAGTCTATAGCTTAGGTTTCACCTCAGATTGGTTTTTTCTATGAAGTTTTCCTTGAATGGTTTTCTTTTTTCTGTTAAAGTAAGTGTCTGAGTTTTCAAGAGATCCTGATTCTCAGTGCCAGTAATCTCTTCCTGGGATGGATTGCTTGGCATTTTATTTGCCTTAGAGTTTCAGAGATACACGCGGCCTGTATAAGGCCAGCATGCGTGCACACACGCCCTGACTGTAGACAGCTCATGTGCAAATGCCTGTTGTTGAACTGTCAGCAAGTGTGTCTATGGAGA
>SNQJ01S0035597.1:26547-39272 GCA_010110895.2 Picea sitchensis | reverse complement strand
TCAAATATCTTAGAAAATTTTTAAGTTTGAAAAGTTGTTTAAAATTTGAGTTAAGTGAAGGTATTTTGTTTCCAGCTGTATGTTTATTTTTCTTTCATCTTTCAAACATCACTAGTTTCACTTTCATAACCTTTGACTTAAGAAAAGCCATAAAAATTAATGCTAAATCTAAAATTCATTAGACTTTTTATGTTTGTAGGGTCAACCAACTAGTTTAGGGTTAGGGCCTTGAATTAGGTTGGAGAGGAAACTCTTTAAGGACATTAAATCAAACATTGGAGTCCGAGTTAGGGAGTGTCAAAGTCCAATATAGTGAAATTTATCTGGGACCCCCCTCTAACATAGGGGATAAACACGAGGCCACATGCATAAAGGTAGCGAAGATAACCCCTCCAAATCTGGACCAATCGTAGTGGAGAACACATATAGAGGGCTTGTCTTGGGATTCCGTCGATTACATTTTCCACGGAGCTTCATGGGTCTCGAATCCGTTTGAGGTCCTCAGTTGTCTTCCAGACCACTTGCTTTTGATACCCTTGATAGGTTTCGGGATCGATACCCTGCTCATTGTGGTCTACCAGACTTTCGACTGTACCCGCGTGATGACTGTTCGCACGTTGGCAACCTAGTTGCCTATCTTTTGTAGAGACATACACAGGTGACTGTAGAGGTATATCATTGTACCTAGGACAGACATCGGGCCATGCTTTGCAGAGTATACACAGAGGGTTCTTTCGTGTTCAAGTTGCACTTGCACTGGTAAGTTTCTCCAGTGTTGGTTGTTGTAACTGTTCTTCCAACTAGTTTAGTGTTTTCTTGTTTTATCTTGGAGGGATGTTTTTAGTGTGTGTTGTTTTTTGAACGAATAGAAATCCCTAGTGTGTCTTTGATCTTCTCACACAGTGGAGGATCATGAGCTTTGCCGGTCACGAAGGCTTCTGGGCCTATCACTAGTTACACTGGAGCCGCCTCTGCCACCACTAAGGTGAAATCTAGACCAACAAGGGTCTTTTGAAGTAACTGGGTCACAGGAAACTGTACCCGAACAACATCTGGGGGAAACGACCATTTTAGACCTTGGAACGAAAGTTATTGGTCCATTCGAAACCCCCACCACTTATCTTTTGGCACCCATCATCGTACAGATTCACCCTTACGAGTTCCAAACAGTGTCACACGCAGCAATGGAAACAAATGTTGCCACTTCTTCTGGGAATTCTTCAATTCCCACTACGGTTGTCACCACAGGGGATTTTCCACCTCCTAACCCACCGTCACCATTCCAAGCCACCATGGTCTTGACTGCCTCTACCTTGAACAATGGTCTAATCCCATCTATGGCAGCGACCATTTATCCTTTCACACTGAGTGTAGCAGGCCCTTTGTTCTCATATGAGATGCCTAGCTCAGGTACAAGTCCTGTACTTTCCTACTCCACTTTACAAACTTTAGGTATGGGGGTAGGGACCTCTAACGCTTCTCTGCAAGGACACATGGGGGGCACTTCAGCTCCTTTTAACTCTTTCCCTTATGGGGGATGTCATATACCTCCTTCGTCCCCTTCGCTCGGTGGCACCCACTAGCAATCCGTTGGGCCACCCATGCACCATAGTTTATTTGGAGTAGGGAGTCAAGGACGACCTGCTAATAATATGCCGGTAGGTTCGACACCATTTTCTTTTTTTGGTGCATTTGGTAACAACACTTTCTCATCAGCTGCTTTCCCAACTGGGGGCAACCTCGGTTACATAAAAACTATTCCTATGCAAGGTATTATTCCTGCATAAATGAAAACCCAGGAACTTCTTCCACATCAGGACCTTGGAATTCTTAGCAAGGGCCAGTTCCCTCATCGGGAATGTCGATCTGGGGCAATTCTTTTCACAACCAATGGAACCCCAGACAAGGTACTATGCCTATGCCCATGGGATCAACATGGGGAAACCCTTCCCAAAGTCCTCTGAATGTAATGCATGCCCAAACATCTACATCCTATTTTGGGAATCAGCCGATGATGTCTCCTCAAATGTAGAATCCATACACTGGTCATGGCCATGGTTTTTACTAGAACCTAGGCCAACAACCGAACTTTTCCTGGCAACCTGGTGCCAATCAAACTCTAAACTACCTTTCCTGGCAACCTTGCATTTTCCAGACTTCACAGGGTTGTTGAATGACCCTATCTGTCACAATCCATGTTGGCCCCCTATGTCGATGAAGTTGCCTTCGGACATCCCAAAGTTCTAGGCCAAGCCTAATGAATATCCAAGAGACCATGTGACCACCTTCCATCTTTGGTGCTCATATAACTTGTTGAAAGATGACTCTGTACAGTTGTGATTGTTTCAATGTAATCTCATTGGGAGTGACATGAAATGGTACATTGCGCTCGACCGCTCAAGATACTCTTCCTTCTAAGAATTGGTAATGGCTTTCCTAAACCATTTCCAATTACCTGTGAGATACGACGCTGGCGCAGAATTGATAGCCAATTTATCATAGACAAAAGAAGACCATATCTCTGATCACATCCGAGAATGGAGACGTCGAAAGAGTTCAATTAAGGTGTCAGTCCCACTAGGATTCTTTCTAGAGTGGTTCCTTAAGTCTCTGGTCCCATAATTATCCAAAGATGTCTTGACGTCGGGAGTGTTTTCCGAAGAACATGCCATCATGAGAGCTCAACAGCTTGAGCTCATCTACTCTCAGTCCAGTTTATTATACGATATCTTGGAAGATGCACCATGCTCAATACTTGATAAAAATAGATAGAGAGTTGGACCACATGTCGTTGGTATTGTTGGTTCATCACAAACAAATCTTGATGAGCAACTGATTAAGCAATTGTAGCAATTGTCTATACAACACACAACGGCTAGCCAAACTACTGTTTTGGATTCTCCCCCTACCCAAACGTCAGATGTACACACAGTGAAATCAACAAATCCAAAGGCCACCCAACAGCCTGAAGGAAAGAAAAAACAACGAAAGAAGGGTAAGGGGGATAATAAACCCACTAATAATGCTGGTGGGGGAAACACTGAGAAATGAAAGGTGAGGTATCCGTGCAACCTGTGCGCGAAAGACCACTTGAACCACTAATGTCCTTAGCTTGTAGAGACCCAAAAGTTTGTGACACAACAACAACCTGTCGTGTTAACCAATCCATTTCAACATGGGCAAAACCTAACCCAAGCCTCTACAAGCGCGGAAGGGGGCAGTCAAGGACCCTCTTAGTATTCTCACAATCCCGCATCCACAAATGTGTATATGATGAAGGGTGATGCTTTTTTTATCGACTAGAGCACATGACTACAGTAAACTAAGAACTTTTGAGAAGGGAAAAGAAGTTGAACTCCCATCTCTTCCTCTCTAGATCGAGAATAATTTGGGGGAAACAATGACATGCATCCCAAAATGTGCATTCAAGAAAGCTTCTGACAACCCTAATGCAAGGGCTGCCCAGAACTATTCTGTGGTGGAGGATTTGTCCCAAACCCCTTGTGCGATGTCCGCTTTGGAGGTCCTCCAAAGCTGCCCTTCCCAGAGGAAATATTTGTTAGCCGCTTTATGATCTACCATCATATTGGATACAACCAAATTAAAACCTCATCTACCTTACCACGTAGCATTTCAGATAGTAGTGGCTCACCCCACGAAAACTTTTACTCGGAACATTTTTCGCATGGTGGTTGATGAGGGCGCCTCGACATGTGTTATGTTGTTGGCATTTTGGAAGGCCATTGGCCAACCCGTTTTGTCTCCGTCACCTACTCTTCTCACTTCTTTCGATGATCGTTCGTTTCGACCACATGGTATCATTCTCTCTTTCCCCATGCAGTTAGGAGGGAAGACCGTGTGCGTCGAGGTAGAAGTAGTCAACGCATCCCTTGACTACAATATTTTGTTAGGAAGAAGTTGGACTTATGCCATGCAAGCAGTGGTTGCTACAAGTTTTTGGGTCTTGTTGTTTCCACATGAGGACCAGATTGTGACCATTGATCAATTTTCTTTCTCCAGACCTGAACCTTCACTAGGGGCATCTGCGGTCCTGATGATTGATAATCCCCAACTAGGCATAGTTAACGTAGGGGTTGGTTTGTGCCCATTTTTCATGGGTACCTTCGATTACCCACCCCCTCAAGGCGATGTCAAGTTCATATCCTACCACCATAAGGTTGAGATTTTCCAAGTTTCATCATTTCGCACAACTTACTTCAACGATCCGTGGATACTTCCTTCCCCATCAAACATGATGGAAGGGACAGGGTACCCTGGCATGCCCATGCCCTTGTCTACAGCCGAAGTAGCATACTCTTTAGTCCAGCAAGCTTCAGCCGACACAGATCCAACTCCTGCACAAGAGTTAGATCCAATTCTAGAGCCTATTTGGGCTCAAGGATCTCTCGCTGATACCGATTTGTTAGACGTAGTCTTTCCCTCCGACGAAGCAATAATTGAAGCAATGACTAGTCTAGACAAACCCTGGGATGATCTCCATCACAGATCATACTTCCTCCCAGATTTAAGCAAAATCGAAGTAGGAGAATTTACCTTGACTATGACTGGAGATAGGTCTTGTCCTATTAATCCCTTAGCTACACATGAGGTTTATGCCGAGGGCAATATGGAAACTATCATTGCAACCATACCAATTAATATCTCCAGAACCCCTGGCATCATGGAGAATTTTTTCGTCGAATCTGATTGTTCCCTCGGAGAGATTCAAATCTACATAGATCTATTTAAAGAATTTCGTGACGTTTTTTCCTGGTCTTACGAGGAAATTCCAGGCTTCAATCCAAAAATAGTCGAACATGAAATCACAACTTATCCAGATGCCAAGCTTGTTCAGTAGAAGCTTCGTCTAGTAAATCCCAGGAAAGAAGCAACCATTAAGGTTGAAGTTGAGAAAATGCTAAAAGCCAGTTTTATCTATCCTATCCATTTGACCCAATGGGTGTCAAATCCTGTGTCGGTCAATAAGAAATAGGGCATGATTCATGTATGTACAAACTTCCGTGATTTGAGCAAGGTCTGTCCAAAAGATAATTTTCCCACACCATTCATCGACCAGATAATTGATGAATGTGCAGGTTGCGAGGCCTTTTCTTTCATGCATGGTTTTTCAGGATATAATTAGATACAAATCAAACCCGAAGACCAGCACAAAATGACATTCATTTGTCCATGGGGTACATTCACGTATCGTAAGATTCCTTTTGGTCTCAAAAATGATGGAGCAACCTTCTAGCAAGCCATGTAATTTTCTTTCCATGATCTTAAGCATATAGTCGAGGCATATTTAGATGATTTAGCATCCTGATCTCGCAAGATAACGGATCATCCCACACACCTTTGACTTATCTTTACGCGATGTCGCTACTTCCGGATTCGCTTGAATCCCAAAAAGTGCATCTTTTGCGTAAAATTAGGATGTTTGTTAGGTTTCATAATGTCAACAACAAGGATCATGGTCAATCCTCTCAAGGTTGAGGAAATAATTCAGTTTCCTCCCCCACACACAATCCTTCAACTTCAAAGTCTCCAGGGCAAGGAAATTTTTTTAAGACGTTTCATCGCCAACTATGCCGAGATCACAAAGGGATTTATGCACTTACTGAAGAAAGACATTCCTTTTTATTGGGATGATGCTGCTCAACACTCCTTCAAAGCTTTGAAACATGCCCTCACAATTGCCCCTCTGTTTCGGCCACCCAACAATAACAAAGATTTCTTATTATACCTGGTTGCAGTAGAGTCAACTATCGACATGATCTTAGTTTAGGAAGATGATTTTCTCTCAGAATATGTGATTTATTACCTGAGCCAAGGCCCAATCGGACCGGATCTCAATTATTCTCATATCGAAAAACTTGTGTTGGCAACAGTCCATGATGTTTGACGGTTCCATCATTATGTTCTATTTTGCAAGACCACCATCATTGCCATTGTGAATCTGTTTCAATACATGTTGACACTATGGGTAATAGGCAGAAAGATCGGTATCTGGATAGTCTTCCTCTAGGAATTCGACTTATATTTCATTTCAATGAAATCCAAAAAGTCACTGGTCTTCGCAGAACTTATTTCGGAACTTCTGGTTGAGTCAGGTGATGTTATGCCCGAAGAGTCGCCTATTAGAGGAGATATGTTTTTGATATCATCTTTGGATCCCTGGTACGGAGATATACTTATCTATCTCTAGACTTTGAATTTCCCCACCTCTTCTTCTCATGATGAGCATCACTGTATATGCCATCAGGCCAAGAATTATCTCATACTCGACAATACGTTGTATTGAAGAGGTGTAGACTGTGTCCTGCATCGATGTCTCACTCATGAAGAATAAGTTATTTTGCTTAACGAGTGCCATACCAGAGCATGTGGCGATCATTTGTCTGGGTTGGAAACAACTCAAAAGATTTTACGAGCAGGTTACTTCTGGCTGACACTAATCAAAGATTGTATCGAATCAGTCAAGAAGTGCCACCCATGTTAGATATTCTCTCGAAAGATGAGGGCACATCCCGCTCCCATGTTTCCTATCATCACAGTTGGTCCCTTCACCAAGTGGGGGATTGATTACACTACATGCAACCCTCCTTCAGCAAGGGGGCACCGTTATATCATTGTAGTCGTAGACTACTTCACGAAGTGGGTCAAAGCTATGCCAATGTTTAAAGATGATGGAGAGACTGCGGCTCTCTTTTTATTCAACCAGATAATAGCAAGGTTCGACGTCCCGAGAGAGATTGTCACTGACCATGGCAGTCACTTTCAGAACCAAATGATGACCGAATTAACATCAAATCTTGGATTGCATCAAGAACATTCGTCACCCTACTATCCCCAAGCAAATGGTCAGGTGGAAGCTGTAAATAAATCTCTTAATACCATCCTACAATGAACGATCAACTCAGCCAAGTCAAATTGGAATTTGATGTTATACTCGACATCATGGGCTTACCGAATGTCTGTTAAGACTGCAACCAGTTTCTCACATTTTCAACTCGTTTATGGGATGGAAGCAGTCTTGCCTATTGAATGTCAGATCATGTCTCTATGGCAGTACAATTATTGCTAGACACTTCTCCACTTGAAGAATGGTTTTTATACCTTGAGCGGCTAAATGAGAAGCATCGTGATGCGGCCCTAGCCAACGAGGCTCACAAACATAAAGTCAAGTGTCAGTATGATCGGTCCATTTGTCCTCGTATTTTCTCTGAAGGCGACCTTGTCCTGGTCTATGACCAAGATAAGGACCCCCTGGGGGCAGGAAAATTCAAACCCATGTGGTTCAGACCATTCATCATAAAAGAGGTTTTAAAAAAGGGCACTTATCATCTGGTTGACTTTGAGGGAAATGATTTGGCTGAGCTTAGAAATGGGCTCTACCTAAAGAATTATTACTCATAGGTAGGTCACCTTGGGTAATGTTTTGTAACATATGTATAGTCTTTGTACTATTACTTTCTAGTTTCTTTTAGTATTATGGACGTGTCGTTTTTAATGTTATCTTTTGTCACTGTGGCAGATGTCAAGTGAATTAGAGGTGTTCATTGGGTACGTAGATGGTGCTAGCCGACACACTCGGAGTCTTTCCTCTGCAGCTTGGGTAATTTTTACACCTCGAGGCCAGTTATTATTTTTCAGAGGTATATGCTTAGGAGACACCACAAACAATGTTGCCGAGTACAGTGTAGTTATTGATTTTCTCCGTGACACCCTGTCATTTGGTATCTCTCATCTCCGGGTCTATTTAGATGCTCAGCTGGTTGTGTCTCAGTTAAATAGAGTCTACTATGTTCATGATCCGACTTTACACCAACGATTCCTTAGGGTACATCTCTTAGAATGAAACTTTGATTATATTACATATTTTCATGTTCCTAGGAGATTAAACCAAGTTACAGATACTCTAGCTAATCAAATTTTAGACTGGCATCTTGCACACATATAAAAAGACATACACATAAACATTTAAATACATTTTTAAAGGAAAATATGATCCATAAGACACAAAAAGACATAAAAATCCATATATAATATCATAAGCACCAGAATACATAGGTGGACACAAGCACCTCAAAAACATGATCAGTAACAATTCATGGGGCTTATGCCCTCAAAAAATATATATAGGTGGAGCTATCAAAGTCTATACTAACTAAGTTCAGGACATGTGGGCCCTGTTATAATAGTCAACAATGTTTTCCAAACGCTGAAATAGTCGGACCCACGTCCATGGTTCCCCCACTACATGAGGCTGCATGGATGGTGGCAGATCCTCAATATCTGCCATAGGGATGGTGCGAGTGAGCGAGGTAAAATTTCTCTCAAATCGTCTCAAAACCCTCTCAGCCTCACTGGCTGGAAGCTCTCCTCCTGCTGCTGGTCCCCCTGCGGCAGCAAGTGCAACCCTTGGCTGAGGATGATGCCTGTTCCTCGCATAATTTGTAGGTCATGAGGGTCCCACATCTGCACACAATAGACATGTATCTGTCAAATATTCTGGTATAAAAAAATGATATATACAAAAAACAACATAAAAATTATATATGTTTCAAAAAAAAAAAAAATTGATGCAAACTTACTCATCTCGCCTCGCTCCTCGCCTGGAGGTATAGGTATCTCGATATCTCTTGAGAAATCAATCCCAGCATAAGGATAATCCTCTATGGCTAGGATCTTCCGCGACAACCAAGCAAAGAAGTCATCATCAAAGGACTCATTGGTCCTTCTACCACCCTGTCATAGCAGCAACACTGCCCATTTGCAAATCGTAGGAAGAGAGGCCTGATGTCCATGTACCACCACTTGAGGACTGAAACTAGGAACACTTTCAAAGAATAAAGAGCATAGAATCATCCCAAACCTGAAGTTCCTCTGCATCTGCAACTGACAATCTGTCAACTACCTCTTCATACAATCCAACAGTGTAGTGCTCCAGTCAATTATCTGTGCATTTAAGCATTGGACAACACAGTTCATCTGTGCATAGGACGCCTGATGTAGAGCAACAAAACCAGTCATTTGCCCAATAAGAAACACAATCGCTTGCAGTGATAAATCGATGATCTTTCTTATTGGCACCTGCAAGCTCGATCGGTCTGTACCAGCCTCACAATAAAGTCCTATCAATTCTGATATATTATGAGGCCCCGAAGGAAATGTTTGAAAATTGACTGGTTCCCCTCTCTTGGAGAGGCCAGTCAAAAAGTATATGTCCTCTGTAGTAGGCACCAATGACTATCCCTCTAGCATAAAATCTTCTACATCACGGTGCCAGTATTCAACCAAGGCATTCAGTACCCTAGGTTGAGCTCTCATGAAAGGACACAGAAAAAACTTGAGCAAGCCACATTGCATTAACACTTCCATAGCGTTAGGGTCTTCCCCAACTAGCGCGTTGATATCTTCATGCTCTCGTTCTCTCCATTGCAAATACATCCTCCACATGGGCAAATTTTCAAAGGGTTAGGCCTTGCTTTTTAAACCGTTTTTAACTCATGGGAGGGTCCACGCGGGCTGTTGTGATGACAGTCATGTGTACACGTGCTCTGACATCAGATAGAGTGAGTGTACACATGAGCTGTCATAGGACAGCCTGTGTGGACCTAGGGTCGACCTTTTAAATGTCGACGCCCCCCAAAAAAACCAAATTAAATGCACAAATAAAGAATTAAAAAGAAAGGGGAGGTAGTTTATACTTACTTGGTCCAAACGGATGGTCGTTTCGTCCACTGTAGCTCCTGGAATCACCACTTTGATCAAAGGGGTTTTTTTTCTCCAGAGTCAATTTCCAAATCAGCAATGGTGATAATGAGTTGTCAGCTTCTATTTCTGGACTTTTTGGCCCTTTTTTGTCACTTTTTGGGGCCCCCTTATCATTTTCTTTAAATTGAAAACCATTTAGAGTGATTCAGGAGTTGCTTTGGAAGGTTACGATCGGGTATCAGGAAAAATTTTGGAGTTTTGGGTCACTTTTGATGGTTCGTGGGGGAAAATCTCAGATGGTCAACTTGAGCATATAGGTTAGGTTTCTACCCCTACTTTTGTATCTCGTTGTCTCTATCCCTTTGCCATAGGATCAATCCCATTAGGTTGTGACACAGAACCATCATTTTTGTTTTAGAAGTCTCACGATTTTGGTGGTAGAGCTTACCAGAACATGGATGCCCTAGGTAGATCCCAGTTGCATTATGGTGTCCATGTTGTCACTAATGACTATAGGCTCGGGAGTTATTTTAGTTTTGCCTGATTACGAGTTTTGAGCCTCATTTGCATGACTCTTTATCACTCTTGACCTCACGAACGAGACTCCCAAAACATAACGGGTCTTATTTTAAGCCCTTTTCATACCCTCTAAACATGAAAAGATTGTTGAGCGATCTTGTGGCCTTTCATGCTTGTTAAACTGAAATTTGAAGTCACGTCTATCCGGCGGTAGTTTACCCATTTTTCAGTCCGGACGGTCAACTGTAAAAACAAAGCCATACTCTTAGGAACTTGAGTTCTCTAGAAGAGATCTCTCAGGTATAAATTTAACCCTTTTTCGGGCCTGAGGGACTAAATTTACAAAAAAGGAACCCCCACGGAGTCCATAGTTAAGCTCTTTTCAGACTCCCTAAAATTGAAAAGATCGTCGAGTGACCTTATTCTTTCACACTCATTAAAATGGTCCGGAAGAACATTCTTGACGGAGTCCATAGTTAAGCTTTTTTATACTCCTTAAAAATGAAAAAATGGTCGAGTGATCTTGTCTTTATCACACTTGTTAAAATGGTTTTGAATAGACATCTTGTCAGTGCTAGTTTACCCCTTTTTCTAACAGACTAGACTACTTTCAAAAAAGGTACCCCATTGGAGTCTCCTTTTACGTTTTTCAGACTCTCTAAATATGAAAAACCACCGAGCTTACCTTCTCTGGGCTCGTAAAACTTACATCGAAGGACGCTACCATTGTGTGTCTTATTAATCGCACTAGCATACCTAGGTCTCTAGTCTAATACCGTCTCCATGTTTCTCTCAACTAAACCATCTGAAGCATGCCTTATACACAAGCCCTGTAGCACTGTGCCTCTTCTTCTTGACACCTTTGGTCCCGTGAGGGATTTTTCCTGAGTGTCCTTACTTTGAACATCAGTCTTGTCCTTGTGCCTCAAACTTGTATGTTTGCAACACTCATTCCTCCTTTGTAACATAGAATTCTTTTATTCTTTTTCAATCTTTCCAACATTATTGAAAAAGACAAAAAAATCAAATATACCCCAAAAAGAGGAAGGTAAAATTATTTTATTTTTTATTTGACAACACAATGAGTCGCCCTTGGACAAAGCACATTCTTCCATTTTTTCTTCAAGCTCTAGGATTTAATATGACCTTAGGAAGTTGTTCTTGCTACATAGAGTTGTGTCCTCCTTCATTTGATTATTCTTCCAAACATATGGAGAGTTTGTATTGCCTCCTACATCATGAACCTATGTCAAATGCCATGCTGCCTGAGTCTCATCAGTTGTCATGCTATTTCCCAAGGGAATTTTTACCAAGCCTGAGTCAGCTCCTTTGCATTTTTTCTCTTTCCCTCATGCCCGGCCATCCCGAAAGTCCAATCAAGTCTTTTCTTGAAATCGATGAAGCCTTTAGTCTGTTCATCAAGATTCTCTAGCCCATACCTGACGATCCATCGAAGACCTCTGGGTAGTGAAGTCGTACACTCATATTACACTTCTACCCAAGTTTTGAAGATTTTTAAGTTGTTGCTTGAGCTTTGAAGACCCCATCTCAAGCCATCAGGCCTTATCAACTTTTAAAAGATGGATACTCTACATGTATATCTTTTTGATTTCGAGATGTAGCTCCGCTGTGTATTTCTCGTGGCTACACTTTATATAGTTATATGAAATCGATCTACAGTGTATTTGATTGGTAGCCATGATTCTATTTCATCCCAAGCATGGGTATTCCCGCCTCGGTGAGACAATTATTATTTTGCAGAAGGAACCTTCCAATTCCTGGTCCCTAGGCTCAGTTGTTTGTAACGTTGGTGAATATTGTTAATGTATTTTGGCCATCATATTCTCTTCTGACCTCACACATTAAGGGGCATCTATTATAACCCTAATTTTCACCAGACATGCTTACCTAGCATCAGGCCATCTCAGATTCCTTCTTTGCCAAAACATTGTTGAACAACTCTTCTTAAAAACCCCTTTTATAAAGGCCCATGCACCCTGCTCCATTACTGGACACGTGTACATGCTAGCTAACCCAAGACAACCCGCGTGTACCTACAAAAGCACAGAAAAAGGAAAGTTGTTGATGGAACATATAGCTTTGGGTAAATTAACTAAACCTTTTGGCCATGCATGGTCTGTCACTCTACCAAATACCTAGCTTCTTCTAGCCTATAAAAGAAGGGTTAGGGATCCCATTTGAAAAAAGGAGAATCATAGTAAAGAAACTATACCTGATTGAGCATTCCCTTTATCCCAACCTTTATCCATCCTTGTACAAAGAGAAGTATAGAGAAAAGTAGTTGGAAGACAGTGGAAGAAGAGCCCGGGACCAGGATCGAGGAGTAGTAACCGACTTTATCATTGTAAGGTATCATTGTGAAGTTAATAAAATAATTTCTTTTCCTGTCCCACCATATGAGATTGTCATTATTGGAATATTGATTGTATGATTGATTAAATCTCTAACCCGTTAGTTCATAGATC
>SNQJ01S0035597.1:0-17205 GCA_010110895.2 Picea sitchensis | reverse complement strand
AATGTCGGTTGACTCTCATTTTTTTATACCTGGGCGTCACCATGAATGCTCCAACGGATAGGAAAATTTTTTAGTGCCTAAGATCAATTCTCCGTCTGTGTTTCTCATACAAGATCGACATCCATTCTGCATCTGCATTTCTCATACAACATATTGTCAGGATCTATGTCTTGGCATGCATCCCGTGAAGTTATATCATTGTCTTAATTTTCATCCTCTTCCCGGTCATTAATGCCAGCCAAAGCCATCATTTGAGTTGTCAATAAACGGTCTTCAGTTTCCTGAAGTGCCCTGGCGTATGCTTCATCACTTTCAAATAAAGATACATCGACCTCTTCATGGCCACCATTAGCCAATGCTTCCCTTTCAAATTCATCGTCATTAGCATCAACCTCATCTTCATTCTCACAATTATCATCTATATAATATTCGTGATCATAATTTCCGCTTCCAGAAGTCTCATAGTCACTAGATTCTGCATTCCTTCGAAGCAACATATACGCCATTTCTTGTTCTTGCAAAGGCCATGCAAGGGCCAAGTCCGAATCTTCTTGACTAAGGGCAGTGAAAGGTTGCCTTGAAGATTGTGCAAATGCTAAGTCTAACACTAAACTCATAGATGTTTCTGATTGTGCCACTTTTCCATTCATACGAATATGCACCCAACATATCAGTTTGGAATAGGTACTCGGGCCAGGCATGCCATCCATTTGTACCACCCACCATTGTCGTTGGGTTTATCATAGTTTGGTGGGAAGAAGTTGGTGGGCGTGATAATGACAAAAGTGCTTGGGAGGCACCATTGTGAATCTACCTTCGCGCTGCACTGAATCTCGTAGAACCCTCCACAGCTCAACCCATCGTTACACAATGCCTTACTCAGACTGGAAGTGTTAGTTCCATACCCTTGGCTGTATAAATTTCCATATCCACATAATCCTCCATATAAAGTGGCATGTGCATGTTTCCACTCCAATGTCTCATCATCTTCACGAGCTGAAGGAAGCAAATTGATGATGAACAATGTGGCTCCCAACGCCACTAGCAGCTCTGTGAATGTCATCATGATTTAGTCGGAGGAAAAGGGTTTCCCAAATATTTATAATAATGAGGTGAGGCTGAACGTTCTTCGATCACCAACTTTCCAATATTCATCTGAACACTTGGAACTCCATCCTCCACCAATTCACAAATGATTTTCCATTTTCCATTGGGGTTGCTGAGACATGATCTCCATTCTCCCACAGCTATTCAAAGCCTCTAATTGATGAAGAATATCCATTTGACCTTGCTGGGAACATCTCCATTGACAATGGTTACCCATTTGGACACCCAGCCAACAGGACTAAGCTGGACGATAAATGTGACCAGGAAAGCATTCAAATCTTCCACATTCTAAATAACCCATCTAGATTGTATGATACTTCCTCTTAAAGAAACCATTGTGAATTGGTGTCTTTCGACTGCTCCTCGATTTGAAATTCGCCCATTGACCATGTGTCTCAATTAGGCAAATACATTCAAAATTTACTAGTTGTGTTGTTCACAATGCCAAGATGGGCCAGATATAGATATTTTTCCGAAGAATTTCTCCCTAATCTTCTCATCCCACATTCATTGTTGAATCGACTTCTACTGCGACTGTGACACGTAACACATCTGGGACAACTATCTACCACTTTTGGGGCCATGGGTGATGCTGATATCTCTGTGTCTCTTTATGATAATACAACTTCCCTTCATACCTATCGTGTATATAAACTCCTCGCCCATTGTCAGCCCTTGCGAACTGGACAATGATATATCTTTGATGAAATCTCACACCATTTACCGATTCAAGGGCTTCCACAACATCCTCTACATATTTTTAATGAACAGTTGGGATATCATTTTCGATGTTGGGGAGTGCAGCAAACCCTAATTTAGATATAGCGTGAAGGATGACAGTTTTGGAGATAATACTGCCAAAAAACTTCATTGATTGCCAACAAAAAAACTGCCAGATAAATGCCAGTTAAAGTCATTCGTATCACACAAACAACTATACAGATGTGTTGGCTTGGAACTATAGACGTGAGATTCTTTAGATATAAATGGTATTTTCAACCTCTAGCCAACAAAAAATCTCTGTATTTGGTTGGATGTATCGAAAACAGAATAATCAAATGATCTTCTACTGATTTCTCACTTTTCTAAAACAATAAACTTTAATGTGATCCACTTGGCGTAGATGATTTGATTCCATAAATATCTCATGAGGAAAAATGAGGCATCAAAGGCATTGCCCCCAACTATTGGTATAGTGTCAAAAGGAACATCGTATGTGAACAACCTTTACTATTTGGGAGGTCAATATTCCACCGTTTGTATGCTAGTAACACCTCTGCGCAAGCCAATGAAGACACAGTAAATGTTCTTGCAAGTCCTAGATCAACAATTTGACTTAATGGAGTTGCATGCACCCTCTTTGGACACTACAATAACGGGCATACGAAACTCATATTTGGGATTGTGATCCCCCGTGCATCTTTTACATGCTAAGAAGCATCTTCTTTCTGCCACATTAGATAAGCAATGATGAAGTTGAGTGGAATATACATGGAGAATTTTGCAACCACAATGTTGTTGACGGGCGAAATTGACCACTCGTCAACTGAAGGAGTGAATCTGGTCCAGGGTTGTCTACTTAAACCAAGTTGTTTGGATTGATCCACTCCGACGGGTTTAGCGGCTCCGTTAGTCAATCTAAGTCCTAAGAAAGCGAAAAACAAAACTAAAGAAAACAAAATAACTTAATGAATAACATGCGCTAAAAATTATATACAGATCTAATATATATTTACAGTTTACTAAATACTGTTTATAACATAAATATACTTATTGTATGTATAATATATATAAATGACTTTATTTCTAATATATGTATAACATTTACAGAATGCAAATTTTAATCTAAATCTGCGAAAATCGAATATGGGTTGATTTATTAAACAACAACAAGGTTATCATTCAATCATTTTGTTTTTTTTTTGTTTTTTTATAATGTTTATAAACAAGAAATGAAATAACAAACTGTCTAATTGAAAACAGAGATAACAAACAATAGAATGTGTTTAGACTGCAGGAAATTTCTGTATTAATTAAACTAATAAAATAAAACTAACAAACTGACCTGTAATCGCATCCCATATTTGTCCTGTGTATATCATCCAATATCACTGTTTGATGAGGCAAACCCGCAACAGGTCCTACAAATTCTTCTCGTAAACATGAATGAGTAGTGATTGAATTCGAATGATAGAACATAAAAGAGATATAGTAACAGTAATCTTATAATTTCACAAGTGGCCACATTGAGATCAATCCTGTTGTGAAAACTTGTGTATAAATATTCAACGAATGATGAAGATAAATCTCCTAATTTCAAGTTTGAACAAAAAAATTACTGTATGTTAAATATAGGACATAAAACATGGATATCATATAAATTTTATCATATCAATCTGCAATAAACCACGATAGCTAAAGCAATCATAATCTAATTACAAATCGAAGCAATCATAACTTGAATAAAAACACGATATAGAGAACCTAAAGATATGCAAAGATCATATTCTATTCAAGTCTGTGAATCAGAAATCCATAGTTTTTTCCCCAGGAAGAGATGATCTCAAGTTTACAAAACAACATACTTATATAGTTTACATGAACAAAACGTTTCATGTTGATAACATCCAATCTGTTCCAAAAAATGTGGGGGATGCAACCTCCCAGATTCTACTTGATACCAAAAACTAACAGCCTAATCTATTAACTAAAAACATCAAGATAGTATGGTTGAGAGATGCCAACAGTGCTTCAAATCTCCTTAGAAATCATGGGTTCCTGAAAACAAATAAAAATAAAAAGATTTTAGATGTAGTTTCAGCTATCAAAACAAGTAATTCAATTTTTTCTAACTAGCTATAGAATCTCACGATTTTGTAGCTAGTTATAATTATAACTAGAATCATATTTTATTCAATCAATCAAAACAAACTAAAAAGTAATATGTGCAAACAAATCGTGTATGCTAAATTGAGAGAGACGGAATCATACTAAACTTTTAAAAAGATCATACCTCAAATTAATGGATTCAAACTAATCAGGCAATATTTGAATTTACTATTGCAGTCGCTGCTTCCACGCTCTTAAAAAAAAGACCCTATGGTTTTTTGGCATTTGTATTTGGTTTGAGCTATGGATTGGAGTATTCTATTCTCCTTTGTTAACGAATCCACCTGGTCTTCCAAGGATTTAAGCTGAGACTGTAGTAAAGGCACATCCTTGTAATACCTGTCGATCCAGGATTGACATTCATTACAGTGCAACTGTATAGACTATGTATCGGCACTGATAGTATTAACAGGTGGGGAATCATCCATTTGACCTGTAGGTTCATTACTGAGTTTGATTCCATAAAAATTAGGATTGTGCTTTAGACACAGTGGTAGGTTAGTAACATAATCGTAGGGTCTGTCAAAGCAAAGTCCATATGAATATGGATACTCTTCAGCTAGGAACCTTTCAATCTTTGAATTCGAATCTTAACTTACCACAATTGTATTTTTGTCTGCACAAGGCTTGGGCTTGTTTCGAGCACATCGTGAAAACCAATGAGCAGCCTTTTTATTCTTATAATTGACATCGACGCTGCCTTTGAACTTTTTCCCTGTGGATTTTTTAATAGTCTTAACACAACCCTTAGGATAGAGATCCAGTTGAGTGTCAGGTTGGGTAGAATCAGGGTAGGTCGAGGGTTCCAAATTAGAGATAGGATCATAGGGCATGAGCGTAGGAGGAGAGATGGTAGGTTTCATGAGGGTTTCTGTGATGATAGGTTTGTCAACCTGTCCCAAATCATTATTACCAAAACCATTTCGCAACACAAAAGAATCCCAGTTATCGTTGTTTAATTGCAACTGATGTACCATGATAATTTTGATTAAACCATGATGGAATAAACTAGCATCAAATTTCTGCCTTTTGAACCGCTTTCCCATCTTGTACAAAATTCTAAGGAGGAAATAATGCATGTTCAGTGGGAAATCAATAAATATCATAAGAAATCGCAGGTGATACAAGAAAACCAACCTGAATCTCCCTTCACAGGTAATGAACTATTTCACAATAGCTAACAGATTGTGCCATCTAGGTTTTAAAGCTGATATAGGCATACCTTGGTCACAACTGGTAATTTTCCTTGAGGTGAACAACAATGACCAGGGAACCTCTTCAACCTTTGCATTCTTGAACCACTTTTTCCCCACAGCTGGTAAACTTGTAGCTTGTCTTATAAAATCTTCATTTACCTCAAGCTGCACATCTCCTATTTTTTCTCTGTAACCATCGAATGTCAACGCAAATTCTTGAGCAACTCTTAGATGAAAACCCTCAAAATTTTCAATAAAAATACACCATCCTTTCCTTTCTAAGTCATCTCTGGCATTGTCAAATGATAACAAGTTCTGGATGCCATTGGGCTCAATCCTCACCACAGGGGCCATGGCTAACAGTAGGGAATCAACATAGGAATAAGAGGTAGGGTTTGATAGAAAAAAAACAGAGCCATAGCCCTGAGTTTCCTCAGTGCAATGCAAAGACAGCTCGAAATGGTAGGCAAGAGCGTTAATCACCCTGCATGGGAAATATTTCTTGAAGCCCGAGGCCATATAGATTAATAATAACACGTTGTACCTAAAAATGAAACCTTGGCATATTGGTATGCATAAGGATCAGAACAGTTAAAAACAATAGTACGCATATCCACGAATTGATCACAAAGATTAATGTATCAAATAAACATTGAACCATTAAAGATTTTATGAACCAAAACCCTATTGATATAAATCGAATACTAAATGAGTAGAGGTTTTTTACTTATGTAACCAAGGCATGACTAGAGTCTAGGACCAAGGAGTTATAAACTAGGAAAACTATCAAGTTCATAGCGAAAGATGACAATTCGACAATAGACCATATGAAGAGTTTTCCTTTGATAAAAAATCAAAACCAAGTGTGAATTTCAGCTTTGAGTTTTCATGCTTACAATCATGAAAAAAATAATCAAAAGGCAGGTATGTAGAAAGAGACAAGTGACAAGTGACAAGTGTCGTTTAGTGAGAAAGGTCATGACGAGTAACGAGAATTTAAAGACCCTGTGTAGGCAGCTTATAAAAAAAGAGATTATATTATTGCTGCCAACAATGGAGACACACTGGTAGAAGCAGTTATCTCTGCCAAATGAACGAGTTCAGATTAGGATAATCAAAAAAAACTTCGAATTGAAAAAAACCAAAAAAGCTGTATAAATATCATTATCAATTATAAGTATTCCAGTTTTAGATTATTGTTATTTAAAGAGACGAAAACTGACAACAATCTTAACAGAAGAAAGTCATGATATTAAAGTTAAAAACTTCAATACTATTGACAGAGCCATTGCAACCAGTAGGCGTCCATAGCCTCGACAGGGATGTCATTTAATCCACTCCGATATCTGTATCCTTCCAAGAAGTTCCATATCAGAATGAAGGACATTTAAGGTCAAAAGAATCCATATTTGAGAATTTTCATATACTTGACATTGCTTCGCTGCCAGCGGGCCTGTTCAATACCCCGGTGAAGTTATCTTGGAATCATGCATGCATTTACCCACTGCCAACAGACTTGTTCAGTATCCTGATGGGTTTACAAGCACTTCCCACAGCTCTCCAAAGGTTTATTTAGTTTTAAAGATATTTAATAGAGTGGGGTGACGCTGAAAATTCTGGTTTTTGGACACATCTTAGTAAATAACAAACCTTGAAGAAACTTTTCCTTCATTAAGATCTATAAATAGTTTGTTAATAAATCGACTTTCAAGAGCAGGGAGACATCCCTGAGTTGTTCTCTTAAGGAACAGGGACGGTGTAAAAAGAATTTTTATGGATGACCATGAGTAACTTCAATTACATATTGAAATCGAGAAACACTTTTCAAATAACAAGTTATCTTTAACATGGCTGCAAACTCAGAAGAATATCACAATTGATGCTTAAACAACCTTCAACAGTCATTTTAGAGGGGAAATTTTTTTGTTCTCTTCGTCTGAACTAGCCCATGATGCAGGCATGTGTGTCTCAAAAAGAAAGACTAATAAGCATAAAGGAAAAATCAAAACAAACCAGCAAAGAAAAGAAAACAACAAGGAAAACAAAAATATTTACATAGTGTACAAGGGAGTGTCATCAGGTGAAGTACCTTTTTAGAGCTTGGCCATTCACTAGAAAGGTGTATGTCTGTCCCTCTAAATTATGTAATCGGAAGGAACTGGGACCCAATTTCTCAGCAATTAAAAATGGTCCTAGCCACAAGTTTTGAAACTTTGTATGCTCTCCTTTTCCCTCATGCGGTTTGTCCCATTTTAGGACAAGGTCACCTACCTCAAAATTTATGTCAAAGGAATAATTGGAATCAAACCACTTTTTAACAATGAGTTGATGTTGATCCAATTTCCGTTTTGCTTGAGCCCTCACTTCTTCTAATTTTAACAAATCGTTAATTCAATTCTCCAAAGGGGAACAATCCTCTTCTTATACTTTCTGTGATAGCTGCAGAGAGGGAAGGAGGACATGTGGTGGAAGAATCGCCTCTCTGCTATAAATGAGAAATAAAGGTGAGTTACCCACAGCAGTTTTAGGAGTTACCCTATCAGCCCAGATTATGTTTAACAGTGCATTATGCCATTTTTTATTGTTTTTAGAGACCGTTCTCTTGATAATTTTGATCAGATTTTTATTAGTCGATTCTGCCAAACCGTTGCCTTGGGGGTAATAACTGGCAGAATACTTTAATTTAATTCCTTTTTCTAGAGATAAATCACTCATCTCAAGAGACAAAAAATAAGAAGTATTATCAAATACCAAGTATTCATGGATACCGAAACGAGTAATAATATTCGAATTCAAAAAAGATATTACCTGGCTGGTATTTACAGCTTTTAATGGGGTAGCCTCAGACCACCTGGTGAAGTAATCTATGGATTTTATGATATACTTATGCTACTGTGAGGATGGAGGATTGATTGGGCCTATAATATCTAGACCCCACTGCTGAAAAGGGGATTCCACTGAAACTGGTTGCAGAGGGAAGGCTGGTTTCTGTATCCGTCTGGATTCTTTTTGACAAATTACATACTTGCGCCACAAAGAATGAGCATCTTCAAAAAGGGTAGGCTAGTAATAACCTGCTCTTAATACTTTATGGGCAACGATATCTCCACCAAAATGCCCACCAGCTTCTCCTGTGTGCAATTCCAATAAGACTTTCTCTGCTTCATCTTTCTCAAGACAGCGCATTAGTACTCCATCAAACTTTTGACAAAACAGAATACCATTAATCAGCTGAAAAGAAGCAGATTTTAATCTTAGTGCTCTCCTTTTTGTCGGATCCAGGTGACAAGGAACTGATCCGTGTATAAGACAAAATTTTATATCATCATACCAGGGACTAACAGGGTTTTGTGCACAACATATTTGACTTTGATAGTGTTGTCCTGGATTTAACATATCATTTTCCTCCTACTTTCCTGCAGCTGATTCAGTGACCAATTTGCATAACCCTTGGCCTCATACTATTTGTGCTAGGGTGATTTCTATGTCATACTCTTGCAAGGATGTGACCTAGTTTGCCCTTTTTTCGCCTAGTTCTTTCCGTACTAACATATTTCTTACAGCCGGATAAGGGACAATGATTTTCGTCCTAGATTTCAAAAGATAAGATCGAAAGTGCTTTACTGCTTTGAAAACAACATAGGCTTGCTAATCTACTGCTGGGTAATTAAGTTCCACCCCCTTGAAGAATGAGCTCATAAAGGCGATTGGGACTTCGTTGTTTTCAATGTTCTTTTGAGTTAGGACGACGGTGTATGAACGGTCAGAAGCAAACGTGTAGAGGGTGAAGTCTTGTGAAAAATCGGGGCTCATTAGAGAAGGAGCGTCTATTATGGCCTTTTTTATTGAATTAAAAGCCTGGCTTTCTAAAGGTCCCCAATGGTATTGTACGTCCTTTTTTATTAGGTTTTGTAATGGTCTCACCGTTTCTGAAAAGCTGGGGATGAATCTCCTAACAAAGTTTATCTGACCTAAGAAAGATTGTATGGACTTTTTTGATGAGGGAGGGGGAAGTTTCGAAATGACTTGAGTTATTTCAGGATCGATAATCATCCCTTCGCTCGATATAATGAATCCTAGGATTTTACCTTGTTCTACTACGAAAATAGATTTTTTAGGATTCAAAGAAATGTCGTACTTACAACATCACTGTAGAACGAATCTTAAATGAGTTAGATGATATTCTTTGTTTTTCGAGAAGACAGTAACGTCATCCAGGTAAACTACGACAATTTGATTTATTAAGCCTCAGAAAGCGATGTCCATCGCTCTCTGGAAAGTGGCACCGACATTTATGAGTCCAAAGGGCATCTTCCTATAAGAGTAGGTGCCCCATGGAGTGCAGAAGGTGGTTTTGAGTTGGTCTGGAGGGGACATCAGGACTTGGTTATACCCTAAAAAACCATCCAACAAGGATAACCTTTCAGAACCAGATACATGTTGAAGGATCTGTTCCATGGGAGGGACAGGGTAGTTGTGTTTATCAGACACTCGATTAATATTTTGGAAATCGACACATAATTGGATTTCGCCACTCCTCTTTCAGACATGGACAAGATTAGAGACCCATTGTGTGTGTCTAACTGGGAAGATTATCTTAGCGTTCAGGAGTTTGCTTAATTCCTTCTTGACAGTTGGTTCGAGTTTTGGGTGTATTTTCCTTAAATTTTGTTGAAAAGGTTGGGTTTGGGGTTTCATAGGAATAACGTGTTGTATGATGTTAGGATCAAAGGTTTTTAGGTCGTCATACGTCCAAGCAAAAACATCTTTGAATTTCTTAAACAATTTAATAAACATTGCTTTTTCTTGCTTAGAACACCCCACCCCTAAATTAATGCACTGTGGGTTGTCTTTAGTTCCCAAATTTACTTTTTCATGCGTCAAAGAGGAACTATTCGTTTTACAGTTCACTGATTTTTTGAACTTGTCATGAAGATCATAAAAAATTTCTAATCTAACTACAAATTTTGGGATAGAGTTTACAATGTCTGATGAAGCTTCTGGAGATCTTGGATCTGGCATTACCATAAAGTCATGAATATTTTATTCATGAGTACCTTCGTCGATCACTACACCCTGAAAAGTTTCTTCTATATGCAAAAAACTTATAATCTGTTGATCGTCATCGAAGACTCTCCAATTCATGATGTTGTCTGGGATGGATCGTCTGAACAACAGTTTGACGGAGAATGCATTCGGAGATAAGTCTTCTGCAGGGAAAAGTTTTGAAGTTGCGTTAGCTAACAAATCATCTTCTGATTTATTCAATCTAGGAATAGAATTTATGTTAAATGCGGAAAACTTATTCATCAAATTCCATACCTCGGTTTGGTACCTTTTAAGGTGCGGAGATAAACAATGGATAGAATTTTTTACCTGTCTAACCACGATTTCCGAATCACCAAAGATAGTCAAATTTTGAACGTTCATATCTAATGCTTTTCTGAGGCCTTGCAATAGTGCCTCGTATTCTGTTGTGTTGTTTGTACATTCGAATTCTAACCTGCAAGCAATCAGGGTCTTGTTACCTACTGGATCGATGATCACGTAGCCTGCACCAGCTCCTTCCTTGGATTTTGACCCATCAAAGTAAAGAGACCATATTTGATTATTGTTAGTTGCATGTGACCACTGGGTAGATGTTGCTGGCTGTGTATATGTCAAAATTTCAGACTGTTGTTATGGGTTAGTGATAGTGGAATTTTTGGCCATGAAATTAACGAAAAAAGTATCCATTCCCTGTATTTCAGGGGAATCGACACTGTAATTGTTCTGAGCAGTCTCTGCTTAAAAAAAAACCATAAACTTCTGGGATATCTACAACAATAATATCAATTACTTGATGAACTTTAGGGTTAGATGACAAACTTATAAGCACATTTCTCAATTCGCCTATAACTTTAACACTAGTTCGATCAAGCTGGATAATCTTCAAGGTGGATGGTTGAAATTTGGCATTAATCTTTTAACAAATATACCAAGGCATTATGTTAGATGATGCTCCTGAATATACCATGCAGTTATGCACATTCCTATTGAAAATTTCAAAAGTTAACAAAAATGGAGGGACATTTTTGCGAGTACTAATAGTGGAAGCTTGTTGCTTTTTACTCGCGGCCTCTAAAACTGATTTATCTACATTTGTTACATTATTTACAGGAAGGTCTCTTTTTTCATGAGGATCAGAAGTAGTTTTGGCGGAGGCCTTCTAAGGAACTTTGGAGTTGTTATGAACACCTTTGTTACTGCTTGGATTGCCATTTTTGCTATTCTCTGCAATATTTTGTAACATCTTTTGCAGAAGAAAAGGAAATTTTAATAATTCATAAACAGAAATGTTAGCCCTAAGCTTTTTGAGATCTTCAACCAAATCATAATCTAAGCTTGGGTTTACTGAATTATGTTTAGTCTCAATTGATTTAGACTGTTTTGGAGGCAAATTCATAGTGATTTCAGAAAAAGGCTTGTTTGTTGTCTTGCTCCTAGTATTGTAAGGATGCACTGTTTCGAAATTATCTTGAAAAATGCTATCCAAAAAATTTCCAAAAATGTTTAGAGAAGATTCATCTTCTTATACTATCTCTTGTTCAACTACTTCTTCAGGAATCTCGGGAGGAATCAAGTTATCGTGTGCTTCTAGAATTGTTTGAATAGCAAATTGCAAGCTTTCTAGCTTTAGGCCTTCAGTATTTGAATTAGGTTGGTTGGTGGGGAAAGGCTTCCTAAAAGGAGGTTTGTAAGGCCCTTTGCTCGAATAAGTTTCTTCAGCCATCCTTTTCAAATCTATAACTTGGTTGGACAGTTCTTGAACAACTTTCTGTAAGTTTTCTAAATCTAAGCTTTCAGGTTGATCTTTGTTTTGGGAAGGCCTAGGGAGGATTTCAATTTTCTTTTTGGAAGATGAAGTAGTCTCTGTCACGTTGCTAGTAGTGTCTTTTAACCTGAGGATGTCTTTTTTGATCTGACTGGCCTCTTCGAAGGCTTCTAACAACGTGGCTTTCTTGGATCTCTTTACCCAAATGGTTATTCTTTGATGTAAGGATTTCATATAATATGCTATAATCATATTCTCGTCGGACATTGAATCTGTAGGGATTCGGTTATTTAGTGTCAAGAACCTTTGATTAAAGTATTTGATCTTTTCTTTGGGGTTCATTCTTAAACTAGAAAGCTCCATGACTATAACTTCAAGAGACTTGTCGTCTCCGAACTTCTCAAGAAAATAGGATTCAAATTTCTTCCATGACATGATGGTGTGGGGTTGTTGGGCAAAGTACCAGGTAGAGGCCTTGCCCTCAAAGGTGTAGGGAAACAATCTATAGACTACGTCTTCGTGTTCAACACTACGGAGTCTAATGGTTAACATAAAATTTTTGACGTGATCTTTGGCGATCTGTTTGGAGTCTGGGTCAAATTTAGGGAGCCATTTTGATGTAGGAGCATCTCTCCACGCAGTCAGCCAGTCAGCAGCCACGTCAGCGTGCACACATTCAAAGGATGAAGAGAGGCACAATCCTCATTTAAATTTGAAATGAATGTAATTGAATGTATTAGGATAGTGAGCCATGGAAGCCGTGCCTTTGTGAAGGTGGTATATAGGATCAGCTTTAATGCTAGATCGGCTGAGATCTAGAGCCAAATGTTGGACTAGACAACCGTTGAATGTAATTTATTAGAGTAGGTAGACCTGGAGGGAAGCGCTCAATGATCCCCTTAGGTAAAAGAGATTTTCATATCTCATTTTGAGAGAGTTGAGCTAGGGTAGAATGGTTGTATGAGAGAGCCAGAGAGAGCTCGAGGAACACCATTGTAAAATACAGGCATTGGCCATTTTTAATATAACAGAGCATTTTTTCATGCATTATTCTGTCTTATATGCATGTCTGTGTGTGTTCCATATATATGTTGTGAATGTATACTGTAGTTGTGCATTCTGCAGGAGTTCGTTTGATTCAGGTTGGAGGTCTTTGAGGCTTCACACCAGGATGGTGTGACAGTTTGCTGAGGGTTCTGAGAGCTGGTGCACTGAGGATGCACTTCTGAACTCTGAGGAGTCAGACAAAGACGTGATGAGGCATAGGAATGGAATCGAAAACTTAGGAAGAAGACCTTTGAGATTGCTAAACACCTCAAGAGGCAAGGCTGTGTAGCTGAAACACAGTTGCAGACAGAACTTGCTGAAAGTTCTGTAGAGCTCTGCCAAGTGGGCATTGAGCACAAGTGCAAGGAATGCACAGAGAAGAACTCCATTTTGAGTTCAGAAAGGAAGACAAGAATCACTGAGGATTCTGTAGAGCTCTATCAGGTGGGAATCGAGCAAGTGCATAGGTGCACAAGGACCCAAAATTGTTGAACGTTCTGTGGAAGGAAGACACTCTGCCATGAGGGCATAGAGATATTGTGCAGATGACACAAGGAGAATGGAACTCTTTGAGTTTAGGAGTTGAAGGAAGAGTCCACTGAGGGACATTCACTGGGTTACTGAATACCTAGAAGTACTCAAGAAGAGGCTTGAGTAGAAGAATAACCAGGAGGGCATCAGGTTCATTCTCCATCTGTTGGAGAAGGAAGAAAGATAAAATCCCTCAAGGGGACTAAGTGGTGGTGAAAGTTCAGAAGGGATAGCACCAGTGTGTGCGTAAGGAGACTCTACGAGGAGTGCAGGAATTGGGAGAATCCTTTGAGGATTCAAAGGANTTCATACGTGCAGCGAGACTCAAGTTGAGGGGTTCGCCGAGGAGGAAGAGCACAAAGGTCAAACCTTTGGGAACGTGAAATTCCTTCAAGTCTGGGAAGGAAGCGTGACAGCACAGGAGGAGAAACATCGATCGTTGGATCAGCTGATAGAACTTGGATTGTTGATCTTTGAGTCCAAGGAGCAGCCGGACGAGAGCGCACAAGGAGAACAGATCTGGGTTGTCAGATCTGAGGTAGATAACCGACAGCCCTCGGATCTGCAGGAAGTAGCACGAAGGTTAAGCCTTCGTGAACAGCAAGGGATAAGATCTGGACCATTCGTGAGAGCGGACACGTGTCACAAGATTACCCACCTCAGGTACTCGGGCATCGGAGGTTGGAAGATGAAGTCATTTGACTTCATGAGCAGCGAAATGGCGAGAATATTGTAGCTGTCCATCTGAGGTAGACAGGTGGCAGAGATCAAGAGATCTCGTGAACTCGGGAGTTCACAGGGTAAATAACCAATAATTGTGTGTTCAAAGTCGCGAGGCGTGAGGACGCGAGGTGGCGAAGTAGCGAGGAGATCTGGATCGTCCAATTGAGAGGATGCGTGGCAGAGATCGAGAGATCTCGCGAACTAGGGAGTTCACAGGTTGAAGGCCCAAGCATTGGGTGTCCCAAGTCGCGAAGACGCGAGGGGCGAGAAGGGGATAGTCATTGGATCTGGATCGGGGAAGACCGTTGGATCTGCACGTGGGATCGTGCATCGGAGCCTCGTGAGAAAAGGCTCGAGAGTTTGGTCACGGGGATTGCGAGGACACGAGGAGAGAGATTCTGACCGTTGGAGTACAGGTGGCACGAAGACCTCGGGATCTCACCGTGAGAAGCTCCAAAGCATTGGCGTTAGAATTCATGAGTTGCGAAGCACCGAGGGCCAAGGTTCGTGAGGACGCATGGCAGCGCATAAGGTGGGACCCGCATGGTCGAAGGGCAGACACGAATTTCCTGGAGACAGGAGTGAGCATTCCGTTGAATTCGCGGGCCTTGGGGATTCATGGAATAGGAGGGCGAAAACTCGACGGATCAACGGGCGAGGTGGCGAGGTGGTGAGGTTGCAAGTAGCACGAGGCCGCAATAGAGCAGGAGTCCCGACAGGGGAAAAAGTCAGCGAGTTGACTGACACATCGGATCTCGGGGATCCGAGAGCTCATTGATCAATAGCGAACTTGCGAAGCCATGAATTTCGATCCTCCGAAAGTAGAGAAGGGAGGATCGAGCAGAAGAGAATTGTGGGCGCAGATTTCCCGATAGGGAATTAGAAGAACCTTGGAGTTCTTCGGGCCGAAGAGGGGATTTGTAATCGATCTTGTGAGAAGGAGGTCGGTGAAGAGACCCTGCGGGGTGATAGGTTGGACCTCTCCTGCGTCAGGTGGTATCAGAGCGAGTTCTTGTCTGTATATTTCAGGCAAGAGGAGAAAATAGGAAAGCAGGGAGAAGACAGAGTTACTGAGGACTCTGTAAGGACTTGCTTGCAGGTAGGCAGCAGTCCATAGACCGTCAGCAGGACTATGAGAGGATGATGAAGCTGGAACACTCAGGGATGCAGAGTGACAGCAGCAGATCTGTCAGAGAGGTAGACAAAGACAACAAGATGGCTACTGAAGACCATAGAAAGAAGAGCAAGGCAGAAAAGCTTGTCGAATGGGATGAAGAAGAGACTAGAAATCTCTATGAATTAAAAGTAGACATAGAGAAACTGGAACTGCGGATGAGGCAGGAAAAGAAAGCCAAGCTGAGATGGGTATATGAATGGCCCATGAAGACACCAAAGGTGAAATGGTTAGTCAGGGAGCTAATGGTCAAAGGACAGCAGAGGCTATTGAGAAAATGGTTGAGGTATGCTGAAAACCTCAAGGCCACAGAAGAAAGGATGATTTGTCACTGTTGGCTAGAGACTGGAAAAGATCTAGATGATTGGGATGATGAAGAATTTGAATTGGGGTCATCTGAGGATCTCATAGACTGCCAGGAGGGTAGAGAAAGGTTTCCAAATGGCCAGATGGGAAAGGGAACAGAAATGAGATCGGCTGATGATCTCAAGGACTACCAGGAGGGAAGAGAAGTAGAAATTACAGTTTTCCATGAGGGAAATGAGTTGAGATCAGCTGAGGATATCACAGACTGTCATGAAGACAACCAAGGAAATTCACATTTCCAGCTGGGCAATGAAAGGAGATCACTGAGGGATCTCGAAAACTGCCAGGAGGGCAACAGAAGCATCTTAACATGCCAGGTGGGTAGAGATGAGAATTTGGTACCATCTGAAAGTCTCATGGACTCAGAGAAGAGTTCAATTCAACAAGGAGTGTTGATGAAGATGGGATCGGTTGATCTCATAGTCTTCCAGGAGAGCAGCGGAAGCATCCTATATTGCCAGGTGGGCAGGGATGAGAAGATGAGACTATTTGTCGGTCTCATAAACTCAGAAGTGAGTTGGGATCAGCCTGAGGAGATGACAGAGAAGATGAGACTATCTGAGAGTCTCATAAACTCGGAGGTGAGTTTAGATCAGCAGGTGCAGCTGACAGAGGAGGATTTGAGCCGTGTGATGATTGGGGGAATTTCAATATTCCTACCATGTGCCCAGGAGGAGGCAGAAAGTTGTATTGCAGGTGCAACAACAGCAGAAGAACAGTCACAGCTGATGATGACTGTCGAGGAGGAATTGGAGCAGACTTTGAAATCTGCCCAAGCACAAATGAAAGAAGAAAGTAAGCATTCTGAGGAATGTCTCAATTCATTCAGCGTTGAAGCTGAAGAGACTGCAACAGGGGAATTTGAAGCAGAATATGGAGAAGACGAGAATTCTGAGGAATGGCTCATTACTTTCAGCCAGGGAGATGAGAGCGTTGTAGCATTGGAGCTGACAGCAGAAGAAGAAGTAGAAGCAGAAGGAGAAAGAGAGCATTCTGATGAATGTCTCTGTTATCACTGAAATTTCGTCCACACAGGGTGACAAGAACTCCGCATCATCAACACAACAATGAAGTCATTCACGGCATAGAATGAAGTTTACAGCATTCCATAAGGGTCAAAAACTATACAAAAATTGAAAGACACTTCACATTAGTAAGGTGCGCGCGTATGCGCAGGATAAGAACGTGTTGTGCGCGCTTAAGCGCCCGACGCGCGACTGTCCACATAAAAAGCCGCGCATCTGCTAATACAACACATTAAATGCTTAATTCGGCCTCCCAACCGCCAATGGACCTTCCCCCAAGATGATTTGACATCCAGATCAGGGTCGGTTCTGCAAATTCGGCGAATTAATGGC
>SNQJ01S0035596.1:120404-131057 GCA_010110895.2 Picea sitchensis | reverse complement strand
CACCGGGATTCAGAGTCTCAACACTCTGTCACGCCCTCATGGCATGAACCCTCAAAGACCTCTCAAACCTGAAATCAAACCAACTCCCTGCACATACATGATAACAATACACAATTGCAGCACATAATGAACACACACATACAAACATGCATATATTGACAGACTGGTGCAGGAAAAACTGCTCTGTATTAATAATGGCAAATGCCTATATATTTTACAAGGTGTTCCCGAGCTCTCCTCAGCTCTACATGCTCTACCATTCCTTCTTACAAAATGAGATATCCCTATCTCTTTTACCTGAGGTGCTCTCCGCGCTTCCCTCCAGGTACACCTACCCTAATCAATTACATTGAATGGGGTTGTCTAGTCCAGAATCGGACCTAGATCTCAGCCAATCTACAGTAAAGGCGGATCCTATCTAATGCCTGCGCAAAGGCATGGCTTTCCTGGCTCAACAGCCTAATCACATTAAATTACATTCAATTCAAATTCAAAATGAGGCTACGCCTCCCTTTCAGCCCTGAATGAGTGTGCACTAACGTGGTTGTTGGCTGCATGGAGAGATGCTCCTGCATCAGTACGAATCGAGCCGAATGGTAGCCAAGCCTTGCTACTATTTGACAATGCCCGGAAAGACTTGGAGGATAACGATTGGCTCACTTTTGTGTAGAGGTTTGAGTGTTTTAACTTATTTGTGGCACAACAGTTCGCTCTGATGTTTGATCACTGTAGAGCCAAGGTGGGTGACATCCAGTTGGAAATCGATGAGAAGTTTATTAGTTCTGGTACAGGGTTAATTGCCATGGGCCAGCGTTGGTTCAAAAATTCAAAAGTGGAAGAGATTCCATGGCCACTACTGTTCGTCTCCCAAAAGGTCACATCTTGTGACAGAGGTATGTCCATATCCATGCTTAAACCATGATGGCATGACCTTTTCATAATAGTCAAACAATTCGTGACCTGTGAAGGTCGATATGGACTCGTCTTTCTCCACTACCTGCGTTTGTTAATGAATTTTATGGGATACCCGTTGAATATGACCTTTTACTTCCATCATAGCCTATACAAAATGTCAAAAAGGTTTAAATGGCAGAAGCCCGACAATAGCCTGTCCCACCATGGACTAATTAAACTTATCATTGTTTATCACTTGAGGTTACACAGTGATAGCTGGAGAGCTTTGATCTCTCGAAATGGTTTTGATGATACAGACCCTGTCCAGATTGACAAGCCTGTGGTTAATGAAACCAAAGTCGGGCCACCTGTGCCCTTCCATGTCATACTGCCATATCCTAAGCCCTCGGTTGACCTAGATATTGAATTACCAAACGTTGTAGCAGAGAGGGCTGAGGCTATAAAAAATCCTTCGAGCAAAAGGGCCAAGGCAAACCCTACTGTTGTTGCTAAGGGTAAAAAGAATGCTCGGCTTATTTCAAGAATGGCTAGGAACAAACCTAAACCCTCTGCTCAACAAAAGCCCATAGTCCTTAGTGAGTATTCAGACTCTGACATAGAACGTTTCCTAGCCAGTGAGTACCCTTACTCATAGGGTCTATGCACCAAGCCACCTTATGATTTTGTTTCGAATATTTCCCCTTGCCTAAGAAATAATCCTAGCTACCCTTGGATCAAACTGCCTAACAAAACCCTTGGAAATGTAATCAAACCCTCACCTGCACTTTCAAAGCCCACACAGTCACCCTGTGACCAATGTGATTTGTGATTGGAGCGATACTACATCGACGTTCCCATACTCCAATCGAAAATCCAATTATTGGAAAATCAAGTTGCAGTATTGACCAGTCAAAGAGACAAGCTCCAAGCAACTGATAGGAAGCAGAAGACCACTGGTTCCATCGTTTTCAAGAATATTTAATCGTCCATAGCCATTGTCAACTCCAAATTGTCATGATTAAGCCGTCTGTTCGTCATACAGGTATGAATTTTGATATCGCTTTAGTTTTGTGAATGACCAGTATTAATATACTGATTTGAATTTGGTCTTTGAATAGCTCTATTTATATTTCGAAATAGCTCTATCATAATGTGTTCATCCTGTATATTTTTCGCTTTGCTAAAAATAAATGAAATTTCATTCTGGATACATGATTTGATCATTCCCAGTTTAGCCACTGATAGATTTTTATCGGATTTGATTGGTTTGCGATTGGATTTGATTTGTTCGTTTGACTGATTGAGTTAACAAAATTGATGGTTTGCTTTCAATTGAATTTATTTTGTATCTACTCCAAACAAGAAGTTTTCATGATAGATTTGGAATACGATCATGTTTTGGATTTGATTTAGTTTGTATGCTATGATTGTCGAATGATTTCGTGAGTTTGGTTGTTACGATCTTTTAGTATGTTGTGTCATATAATTTTCAAAGCTGGATTACAACTCTGATCGTTTCCAATTTGGGAAGAACGACTCTGTTTTTATGGAAACAATACCCTCATTTAAGCCTGTGCAACTAATATTCATGCCCGAATCATGCAAATATTTTGATTTGTAATGACTATGTTAAATTCCAGTTGGTCGATTCGCTTGATTAGATTGTTGTCTATCTTCAGTTAGTATGATCATTTTCATGAGTTGGATTCGTATCATAAATGCTGCTCTGTTTGATTTTAATTTGTAAAATGAATTGGTCGACCTAGGTTATCTCTATTAAATCTGGTTATAATTCGTTTGAATGGAACGATTTTGATCAAATTCAATCGATCTTGTTTTCCCAATTTGCAATAACAAACGATTGGATAATTATTTCGAATTATGTTACCAATTAATTGATCCTGTTATGATTTTATTTGAGTTGATTATCGCACCAGTTTGAGTTAATCCACTCGTGGCATGAATCGTTTGTTATACAGTTATGTCGATTTGGAAATGATCTTGTTGGATTCGATCGTGTCTCCTATTGATAAGGCAACATAACAATTGCCTAACATTTTTTTTTATTATATCAGTTTCAAATTGATATCAAATGATGTCACAACTGTCTGATTATGATTCTGTTAACCCGACTTTGTGGTAACAAGAGAAACAGAGTACGTGTATCTCTGTAGTCATTTGATTGATCTTGATCCTGTTTGATTTCAAATGGTATAACCATTTCAATTTCAATGATTCGTTTTCAAATAGCTATTGGATGTTAATTGAATTTAATGCTTTAAAAGATTTTCAATCGATTTTAATGCTGATTCTATGTCTTATTTAGACCAGCTACAGAATCGCAAGATTCTGTAGCTAGTCTATAGAATTAGATTTTTATCATTTTATTAATAAAGGATCCTTCTAACTTGTTCATTTTTTACCCTTTTCAGGTAAATTCAAATTGCATGGGACATGCTGGACAGGCTAGGGGAATATTTGTGTGTTTTAGTTTTATTTTAGGTTTCTAGTTTAGTTAAACTTGGGATATCTTCCCAGATTTTATGTAAATAGTTTTTGATAACTTCCACAGGGAGGTTTTACCCTGTGGAAAACCTTTAAATACTTATTATTTTTTGTAATAAGGATCATCCTCACTTGTGGGAGAACCAGGCTATGGATTCCTAATACAAACTGAGACAGGAGTTGATGTTCTGCTACAACTTTCACTTTTCATAATATCAATCTTTTGTTTCAAGTTTATGCATGTCATTAGCAATTGATTATAGACTACTTTAGCTATCATAGTATTTTGCAAAATGATATGATTTAAATAATGTGATCCATGTCTGATTTCTTTCGATACTAAAAAATAAAGCAATCACTCTATTCAGTTAATGAATGACAGATTTCTCTTCTTCATCAATTGAATTATTTTGTATAAGTCTTTGCATACGGGTTTATCTAACTGTGGAGATTTATAAATCATATGATTGTTGTGATTTTTATGTCTTGTTTGNTCTTCATCAATTGAATTATTTTGTATAAGTCTTTGCATACGGGTTTATCTAACTGTGGAGATTTATAAATCATATGATTGTTGTGATTTTTATGTCTTGTTTGTCCTGTAATCATACTTGAAGAGCACTGCAGCTATCGTTTACGAGAATCTCCTAGATAATTCAGTGCGGGTTTCCTCCCTCCGATCAGCTAAGACAATCATCATACACAGGGAAAATCTGGAGCATTTCTCTAGGTCATTTTGTGATTTATTTTCGTTAATTTCTTTAGTATACTATTAGTATTTTAGTTAGATATATTTGTACTTTAGATTAGTGATTTAGTTTAGTTAGTTTTCATTTTATTTCTGTTCATAAAATTATAAAATTGACAAAAACATCTTTCTCTGTCTTAGGGCAGAATATAAGTGAGTTTTCCAGGTTTTATTTAAATCTGTAAATTGTAGATATTGTACATTTTGTGAATAAGGTTTATTTATGTTAGTAGTTAGATAGTTAATTAGTTAGAGTTAGTATAGTAGTAGTTAGTATATTGTATATATAGAATATTTAGATTAGTTTAGTTTGTTTTAATAATTAGTTTTAGTTAGAGTAGTTTAGTTTGTTTTAATAATTAGTTTTAGTTAGAGTAGTTTAGTTTGTTTAATAGTTGGTTTTAGTTGGATTAGTTTATTCGTTTGTTTTATTTATTTTTAGTTATATTAGTTATTGTAGATTAGTTTTCTTTTTTTTTGTTTTCTTAGGACCTTAGATCGGCTAACGGAGCCGCTAAACCTGTCAGGGTGGTTCATCCCAAACGGCTTGGGTTATTAGAGAACCTCAGACCAGTTCCACTCTTCTAGTTGACGGACGATCGATTTCTCCCATCAACACTAAGTTTAATTTTAGAAAAAATAACTGTTGTTCATAATTTGCAAGAAGCCTCGACAGTGGGAGACATGGGAAAAAGTATGCATTGGATAAATGTAGCCATAGATGGTTGACAAGCTGACCACCAGTCCTCGATGGTAGAAATCAAAGGTAAAATCAATAATACTCAATTTTTTTTTTTAATTGATCCTGGAGCTACGTTAATTTATATTACTCCTGATGTAGTAGAGTCAAATAAACTTACGAAACTAAAGCACACAAAATCATGGCTTGTACAACTAGCAACAGGTACTAAAAGGAAAAGAGTTGACTTTATTTATGATTTTGAGTTCATCTTAGATGGTCAAAATATAAGAACAAATATGAACATCCTACCACTAGGATCTTACGATATGATTATCGAGATGGATTGATTGGAACAACAAAAAGAAATACTAGATTGTTATACAAATATACTTAGCTATAAAGACGATTTTGGCACTACTAGAACAACCTAAGGTATACCAAAACCTGTATTAGTCAGACAAGTTTCAATGATGCGACTCAAGAAATGTATGAGAAAGGGTTGTCAAATTTATGCCATCCACGTAACGAATCTGTTAGAAAAAGAAGATAGGCCAAAGTTAGAAGACTTTGTTGTCCTACATGAATTCAGAGACATGTTTGTGGATGAGATGCCATAATTACTTCCTAGAAGGGAAATAGACTTCTCCATAGACCTACTACCTGTTTCAGCCCCTATCTCAAAAGGACCTTACCGAATGAGTCTACCAGAACTCATAGAATTAAAAATAAAATTACAGTAATTGTTAGACAAAGAGTATATCAGACCGAGTGTTTCACCATGGGGGGCACCAGTCCTCTTTGTGAAAAAGAAATACGGTACTCTAAGACTATGTATAAATTATAGACAACTGAACAAAATAACTATTAAGAACAAATACCCATTACCAAGGATAAATGATCTGTTCGATCAAGTAGGTGGAGACAAGATCTTTTCAAAGTTGGATTTACGATATGGTTATCATCAAGTTAGGATAAAAGACGAGGACATAAGAAAAAACACTTTTTGGACAAGATATGGACACTACGAATTCGTAGTCATACCTTTCAGAATCACTAACACACCAGCCATGTTTATGTGCCTGATGAATAGTATTTTAGTCAATACTTAGACAAGTTCGTGGTAGTATTTATCGACGATATTCTGGTCTATTAAAAAACGGAGGAAGAATATGATGAACACTTAAGTATAGTTCTGCAAACGTTGAGGAAACACAATCTGTACGCCAAATTTGACAATTGTGACTTTTATCAAAAATAAATACAATATCTAGGACATGTAATTTCAGTGGAAGGCATTGTCGTAGACCTGGCGAAGATAAAAAGAATTATGGAAGGGACGGTACCTAAGGATGTAGCGGATATTCGGTCATTCATGGGAATCACCGTATATTACCGCAGATTTATAGAAGGGTTTTCCAAGATAGCCTACCATATCACGTCATTACAAAAGAAATGGACCAAGTTTAACCATTCAGAGAAGTGTCAAGATAGTTTTAACAAGCTGAAGGAATTATTGACAACTGCACCCATATTGAAGGTAGTAGACCCAGAGAAAGACTTCACTGCATGTGTTGATGCAAGTATAGAAGGACTAGGTGGTGTCCTAACTCAGTAAGGACATGTTATTTGTTATGAGTCCTGTAAATTAATAGAACACGAGCGAAATTATGTCACTCATGACTTAGAATTGGCAGTGGTAATACACGCCTTAAAAATGTGGCGACACTACATAATGGGCAGAAAGTTTCTACTATTGACGGATAATACCAGGGTGAAATATTTGTTTAGCCAACTAGATATTAATGCAAGACAAGAAAGATGGCTAGACTTATTGAGCGAATTTGTGACATCCCCCAAAAAACAAAGAAAATAAAAAAATATTTTTTGAATTTAAATTACTGGAAATTTATTTTCGTTTTTAGTAAATTCGAAATTGGAAAAATTTTGCCATTTATGGAAATTCTGAATTTCAGATTTTATAATTGTAATAAATGATTTTGACTGTTGGATAGAAATCTGATTTGTCCCAACTACATATTGGACTATGAAAATTGTATAAAAAACATAATATTTTATATTGATTGCAGGAGACAAAGGGGACAACCATGTTAAATTTTAGTTGACCATGACTCCATGAGAGGGGAACTTCTTGGAACTACCTCTAGGCTGATTTTTACAAGTGGAAAATTAGGGAATTGGCCACTAGTAGCCCCTGAAAATAAGGGATTTAGAAAGCTATGAAAATTCCCATAGGATGGAAAAGACCTAGGCAAATGGATAAATAAGCATATGTGAGGAGGCAGGACGCTGCCAAGTATGTTGTGGAGGAGAACTATTGATTTTTTTTCCTTTGTTGTTATGAACTCTGAATGAGTGTAAGGCAAGGAGGGACTATTAGTTCAAGGGATATTGTAGAAGAGGGAAGTCCAAGTTTTACCTCATGGATTCATGGTCAGAATAGGGGTTGAACCGTGCAAGTGATCTTGGCTGTTCGGTTCTATGGTTGGGAGGAATGTAGTTGTTCCCTTTGTTTTTCTCCGAGTTTAGTTCAGATATGCTACTCTAAACCCTACCTGTTCAAATGTGTTTATATCTAGGGTACCGAACATGTTAAATCTGTAGTGAAGTAGTTCCTAGTTGTCTATTTTAAATAACTATATAATTGATGTGTGTTATTTCCATACCAAATTTCAATATCTCTGTCTCTGTGGACTATTTTTTGTTGCGGATATGGTGAGATATTTCAAGTTAGCATGCATCCAAAACATAGACAAAGGTTGTTCGATGACTATAGTCTACAACTACCTTCCTAATTTTAAATCTATTGAACAAAAGGAAATTTATTTGCCTGTTTAGAATAATTGGTAACCGAGCGTACCATTTCCCTATGGTGAAATTATTATTCTATAGATAACTAGTATACATTCAACCTTCACTAATAAGTATACAAGTTCAAACTATAGGCGAAATATCTTGTGATAATGAGGTTATATTTGACATACTTGTAGACCTGTATAGGTATAATAAGAACAAAGACATATTATAGGATGGATAATCTTTATAAAAGATGCATTAACGCTAAGGAAAAACCAACTATAAACAGAGTCAAGTAACATACTTGTATGTGTGTGTGAACATACTCACAGGAAATAATCCAGCAAATTCACAGACCCCAATACCGAGAGTTGAAACATGGATACTATGATATGGTTAGTAGTATCGGCACCAGATCAAATCGACTTACTTCTGGTATGGGATCAACCAAATGATAGATTAATGGCTGGAATAGGAGCAGAATTAACATTATAAATTGCATAGCACATATACGGTGCAAGGTGTAATCCTCGAAAAGTTAGGGTTATGATATTTACGAGTCACGAGTGGGGAAAGCAAGGCTCAGGCCATTTCCTACCTTTTCCTTATCGTTCGTATAACAGAACTAAGTACCCAAACTTCAAACAAAACTTGAAGGATGTTTTTTTTATACCAGCGCACAGTACTAGTGGGAGCGAACCTCCCTTAACCACAGTATTTTTGTGCTAGTTGTAGGTGCATTAATATACAAGCGCACAATACCAGTGGGAGTGAACCTCCCTTATCCACAATATTTTTGTGCTAGTTGTAGGTGCATTAATTTACAAGGTTAAATCATTTTGAGACGACCGTGTAAATAAATTATGGAAATTTCAGAGCTGAAATTCAAACATTAATTCTGGGAAATTAACTAGAGCAGATCAAGAAATGAAACTCATTATTAATTCTGGAAATTAACTAGAACAATCAAGAATGAAGTTCAACATTTATTCGAGGAAATTACCTAGAACAAATCAAGAAAATGAATTTCAACTTTGTTTGACCAAAATGAACCATCGAAAGAATTTTAGAAGAGAATGTTAAACATAGAAACATCAGTTCCATATCCTGTTGCTACCATAATATCCATAGGAACTAAAAATCCCAATACATTGTTCTTAATCATTTAAAGAAATGGCCTTATGGATACCATGAATCCAATCACGCGCAGGCTTGACACACTTTAATTTTACCAGTCTTAATACAAAATCTGGGTGTACCCTTAAAAAAGACAACTAACACAGAACTGAAAAATGAAAGATCTTCACAATATTAAGATCAAGTCGTAGCCCCGATCAATAGTGCCAGTAATAGCTTAGAAAGAGGGTTATTCATAGTTGGAACTTGAGTACCTCTTGGAAGAGTGAAGAGTGTGTTCCCTTCCATGGTGTGAGCACACTCTGCATAAAACAAGGCTAAACCATAAGAAGGTGAATCCGATAAAACAATAACACAACCTTTAAAGGAAAAGAACGAAATAAGAAAAACTTAACTGTAGCAACGGTTCCTTTAACCTTCTCCATTATTGCTCAACCCATGTGCTCCCAGACCGATGAGGGAAGAGGAGCTCGTGCCTCCCTGATGGGTACCCTTGCACAGCAAAGGGGCCCATCATTAGTGACAAATACCAACTTTTAACCCAAAGAAAATCATGTACAGAGGTAGCATGCATATAATGAGAATAAAGCGATAGTAACATAAATCTATTGTAACAGTTTAAGTATAAACATAAAAGATTAAACCACCTCTGGACTATAGGACAACCCCTATTATCGACATATTAATACTAGTGAGTATGAGGTTTAAACACAGGACCTTTGTTTAGTTCCATAATTGTACCAAGAGGTCTTTTACACACAGGGAATCCAGATACATACACTGTCAACTAAGTATTAACCGATGAAGGAAACACACCCAATATGGATTTTTCAGTTAAGAAACAAACAAATAGAATATCTCGGATGCGTAGACATTGGGATAAAACCTTCCATAGAGCAAGATAGATTGGCTCAATAGGAAAGCCAGTATAAGGAGGGGATTAAATATGAGAACAATAAACCCTACTAGAGCACCCCATGTCCCATTTGCTATTTCTAACACCGATATAAAACAAAAAAATACTCTGCTTGTATACTGTAGTTACCGAGAGTTACTCGACGAGACAGAAAAGAAAAAAACATGAATGCAAATAACAACCAAGTCAACTTAGCAGCTTATAGGGTGGTCCGTCAAGGAGTCGGCTACCAAGAACTCTCCCACTTAGAGAAAGTTCTGATTTCATAGAGGCATAACCATGTTGCTAAGACAGAAAATGAGAACAGAGTTTAATCATGAGTTTTCCTTCCCATTCACCAAGACAAGACTAGAATGAAGTGAGAGCTATGAGATAGCCTTTGCATGGAGTAATGGAGGATGTGTTAAGAACCAAACATCAATATAACATAAAAAAATCTCAGGAAGAGTACTCAACGCCTTGAAAAAGAGATAATTTCAGATAATAAGCCTCTTCGAGGGGGAAACCTCTTTTTACCCCACTTAAATGTTCAAGTACAAGATGATTAAAATGAAAATGTCTCCTTGGTATATATAGGAGACTAGGAGGTATAATTACAACTAATGGCCTAAAGCCGACATAAATAAAATAAAATAACATTACTAATCTAGATTACAACTAATGGCCTAAATCCAACATAAATAAAATAACATTACTAATCTAATATGCCCCAATTAAGGGGTAATGATCCAATATTAGGGCTTAACATGCCCCTCCCCTTGAGACAAGTGTTGTCCACAACGCTTGAGTAACTATGGATGTTTCTGTATAAAATACTCATCTTCCCAAGTGGAATCTTCAGCTGGTAGTTTCCTCCATTTAATGAGATACTCTAAAATGGATCTATTCCTCAGTTGGCGAATTCTTGTGTCAGTGATGGCTTCAGGCTCCAATATGATTTTTCCTTCCTCGTCAAGT
>SNQJ01S0035596.1:87861-117288 GCA_010110895.2 Picea sitchensis | reverse complement strand
AATTTAATAATAATCCTAAAGATTATCTAAATTGTATTTATATCATAAAATAATATTTCTAATTGGATATTATTAAATAGTGTACATAAGGGTTAATGAATGATTAATTATTAAGTGAGTCATTGATTGATTAAGTATTAAATTAATGGTTAAAAATAAAATATAATGTTAAATGGGGTTACGTATCCCATAAGGGATAACGTAACCAATACGTAAAAGGGAAACATTTAATAAGGGATAAGGTAATTAATAATGGGATAAGGGTAATAAAGAGTTAGGTGGGAGTGAAGGCGCAAGGGCGGTGAAGGAGGAATAAGGGAAGGGGAGAAGGATGAGAGAGGGGAGTCATTCATGCATTCGAGGAGAGGGGAGAACTTGGAGTTTTGGGAGAGTTGGTTTACAGTGGGATTTACAGTGCACCGGGGGGGCTGAGGAGGTTTTGGGCTCGGAGGGCTAGGAAATCCATTGATGTCCTAGGGCTAGGCGTACTAGTCGGTAGGGTGGCTGGTTTTGGTGTGTCCTAAGGAGCAGGTTCAAGCGAATGGAGCAAGCTGCTGCGGATAGCATCAGAGTGAGGTATGTAAATTCAAATTCAGGGATTGTTTACCTAGATTTATTACTTACTGCCGAATACAGCGTAAGTGTGGAGATAATTTGAATAATTTGAAAAGTTTACTTCTTTGTAAAGCTCATAGAAATTAGAAATTAAGTAATTAGGTAGAAATTTAAACGTTAATTCAAAATACAGTTACTACACATGGCTATTGGACATCAAAAAATACTTCCAGATCTACAACCATTCCAACAACATGAAGGTCAGAATGGCCATCTACAATCTGAAAGGGAAGGCCAGCATTTGGTGGCAAGACCTGAAATTGACCAAGGGCCTAAGGGAAAAACAGTTGGAATGGTCTGACTTTAAGAAGTATTTCAAGAAACATTACCTTTTGGAAAGTTACTATGAAAGAATGGAAAAATAATTCTACGAGTTACGACTTGGATAGATCACAATGGAGGACCTTATAAAAAAGTTTTTAGAACTGTTAAGGTTCATACCATACATCCGAGAGGATAAAGTAAAAATTCAGCGTTTTCTAGGTTGCCTACCACAGTCCTACAAGGACATAATTGAATTTGACAACCCCAAATCCTTGAGAGAAGTGTTCAGGAAATCTTGAATGTGATACGATCAGTACAAACAGTGGGTAGAGTTTCCCAAAGCATGGAAGGATAAGAAACAAGAACGACTGAACCAATCGAAGAAGGGGTACCAGCCAGCTCCTCATTGGAATACAACAAAAAGAATTCCGAGAAAGGACTTTCACTTAAAGCATCCCAATACACAAGGCAGTGGTAAACCAGTAAACCTTGGAATGAAGAAATTTGGAGACAACCCCCGTGAGCCATTAAAGTGTTGGGAATGCAGAGAGCCTCATCTAAGGAGGAACTATCCACGTTTGAGTTCAGCAAATAGAACTGTTGTTCATAATCTGCAAGAAGCCTCGATAGTGGGTGATGTGGGAAGGAACCTACATTGGATAAATGCAGCCATAGATGGTCAACAAGCTGAACACCAGTCCTTGGTGGTAGAAATTGAAGGTAAAATCAATGAAACTTGAATTTATAGTTTAATTGACCCTAGAGCTACGTTAAGTTATATTACACCTAGTGTGGCCAAGTCAAACAAACTTCAAAAATTTAAGCACGCGAAATCATGGCTTGTACAATTAGCGACTGGTACTAAGCGAAAGGTAGCGGAGTTTGTTCCGGATTTTGAGTTCATCTTAGATGGTCAAAGTATAAAGACCAATATGAACATCCTACCACTAGGATCTTATGATATGATTATTGGGATGGACTGGTTGGAACGACACACAGAAATATTAAATTGCTATACAAAGATGCTTAGCTATAAGGATGATTCTGACACTACCAAGACAACCCAAGGTATCTCGAAACCGGTATCAGTCAGACAAATTTCAGCGATGAAACTAAAGAACTGTATGAGGAAGGTATGTCAAGTGTATGCCATCCAAGTAATGAATATATCAATAAAGGGGGATACGCCAAAGTTAGAAGACTTTGTTGTCCGGCATGATTTCAGAGACATGTTTGTGGATGAGATACCGGAATTACACCCTAGTAGGGAAATAGAATTCTCCATAGATCTGTTACCCAGTTCCGCTCCTATCTCAAAGGTGCCTTATCGGATGAATCTACCAAAACTGACAGAATTAAAAATACAATTACAGGAGCTGTTAGACAAAGAGTATATCAAACTGAGTGTCTCACCTTGGGGAGCACCAGTCCTCTTTGTGAAAAAGAAGGAAGGTACTCTAAGATTATGTATCGATTATAGACAACTAAAAAAAATGACTATTAAGAATAAATACCCTTTACCAAGGATAAATGATTTGTTCGATCAAGTGGGGGGCGCAAAGATATTTTCAAAATTAGATTTATGCTCTTTTTATCATCAAGTTCGGATAAAAGACGAGGACATAAACAAAACAACATTTCGGACAAGATATGGACATTACAAGTTTGTAGTCATACCTTTTGGACTCACTAACGCCCCAGCCCTGTTTATGTGCCTAATGAGCAATATTTTCAGTGAGTACTTGGACAAGTTTGTGGTAGTATTCATCGACGATATCCTAGTCTATTCAAAGATGGAGGAAGAACATGAGGAACACTTAAGAACCATGGTGCAAACGTTAAGGGGGCTGAAACTATATGCCAATTTCGACAAGTGTGACTTCTATCAGGAAAAAAATACAATATCTGGGACATGTAATTTCAGCAGAGGGCATTTTCGTAGACCCTAAAAAGATGAAAGCCATCAAGGAATGGCCAATACCTAAAGATTTAGAGGATATACGGTCATTCATGGGAATCACCGGATATTATCGTCGGTTTATAGAAGGGTTTTCCAAGATAGCCTACCCTATCACATCATTACAAAAGAAAGGAACCAGGTTTAACTAGTCAGAGAAGTGTCAAGACAACTTCAACAAACTTAAGGAATTATTGACAATGACACCCATATTGAAAGTAGCAGACCCAGATAAAGACTTCAACGTATGCATTGATGCAAGTAAAGAAGGACTAGGTGGTGTCCTATCGCAGGAAGGACACATTATCTGTTATGAGTCTCGCAAATTAAAAGAACACGAGCAGAATTATGTCACCCATGACTTAGAGTTGGTAGTAGTAATACACGCTCTAAAGATGTGGCGACACTACATAATGGGCAGAAGATTCCTATTATTAACAGACAATAGCCGGGTGAAATATTTGTTTAACCAACCAGATCTTAACGCAAGGCAGACACGATGGTTATCTTTCTTGAGCGAGTTCGACTTCGAGGTTAGACATATCAAGGGCAAGGAAAACAAGGTAGAAGATGCTTTAAGTAGAAGAATCCATGGGTTATTTTAAATGAATACTAGCAGAGTAGAAAGTGATCTAGAAGAAAGAATAAAGGCGGTAGGTATTGATGACAAAAAATACACTAAAATAATGGTAGAATTACCGAACAACACCGCGAACTCAGATAAACCAGATCTAAGTATCGATGAGAAGGGACTGCTACAATTTAAAAATNGTGATCTAGAAGAAAGAATAAAGGCGGTAGGTATTGATGACAAAAAATACACTAAAATAATGGTAGAATTACCGAACAACACCGCGAACTCAGATAAACCAGATCTAAGTATCGATGAGAAGGGACTGCTACAATTTAAAAATGGACTTTACATACCAAATTCAACAGGGTTAAAATTAACAATATTGGACAAAGTGCATATGAAACCATATTCTGGCCACCCAGGTTACTAGAAAACAATAACAACACTTAGAAAACTATTTTATTGGCCTAGTATGAAGGGTGAAACAACTGAATATTTGGCAAGGTGCTAATATTGTCAGTCGGTTAAGGTGGAACACCGGCATCCAACTGGCCTATTACATCCATTTCCCATACCATAATGGAAATGGGAAACTATATCACTCGACTTTATAACAGGTTTTCCTAAAACTCAAAAACATAATGACTCTATCATGGTTGTAATCGATAAACTCAGTAAATCTACACACTTTATTCCTGTAAAGTCTACTTTTAAAGCTATAAGCATTGTTGAAATATTGATGAAAGAAATCTTTAGACTGCATGGTATTCCTAAAATGGTAATTTTAGATAGAGACGTAAAATTCACATCCGCCTTTTGGAAGGAATTGTTTGCAGGGCTCAATACTAACTTGAATTTCAGTACAAGTTATCATCCACAAATGGATGGATGGACCGAAAGGACAAACCAAATCATGGAGGATATGCTCCACATGTATGAGAGAACAAAACCAAACAAGTGGGAAGACTATATTCACATGGTAGAATTTGCATATAACAATGGGTACCAAACTTTGGCTAAGTTAATCCCTTTCGAAATACTGTACGACAGAAAATGTACGATGTCAATCAGTTGGGATAACCTGACTAACAGACTCATGGTAGGACCCAAAATGCTCCAAGAAATGGAGAACATGGTTAGAAAGGTACAACAGAACTTGAAGGAATCACAGGATAGACAAAAGAGTTACGCAGACCAGAAAAGATGAAACTTGGAATTTCAAGCAGGAGACCATGTTTATCTGAAATTCAGAGCCTGAAAAAGCTCATTGAAATTAGGGAATTGTGTCAAATTGGCACCCAGGTTTTGTGGGCCCTTCGAGATACTAGCTCAAATTGGACCCATAGCATACCAACTTTCACTCCCAGCTAATCTAAGAATTCATAATGTATTTCAGGTTTCATTGTTGAAAAAGTATATTCACGACCCTACTCATATGATATATTTGAACTTGGTGTAGGTGGAACCCTAAGGCGAGTTCCAGGTGGAACCCCTATGCATTCTGGACTAGATAGAAATAGCACTTTGAAATAGAGTCCTCGCTCTGGTAAAGGTGCAATGGAATCACTTGATCCCTGAGGAGACCACTTGGGAGTTGGAAGGAGATTTGCAGAAATCTCATCCAACCATGTTCCAGGAAAGGAAGGAACACTGAGGACATTGTTTTATTTAAGGGGGAAAGGATGTAACATCCCCGAAAAAATAAAGAAAATAAAAAAATATTTTTTGAATTTAAATTACTGGAAATTTATTTCTGTTTTTAGTAAATTCGAAATTGGAAATTTTTTTCCATTTATGGCAACTCTGAATTTTAGATTTTATAATTGTAATAAATGATTTTGACTGTTGGGAAGAAATCTGATTTGTCCAAACTACATATTGGACTATGACACTTGTATGAAAAATAGAATATTTTATATTGATTGCAGGAGACAAAGGGGACAACAATGTTAAATTTTAGTTGACCATGACTCCATGAGAGGGGAACCTATTGGAACTACATCTAGGCTGATTTTTACAAGTGGAAAATCAATGAATTGGCCACTACCATCCCCTAAAAATCAGGGATTTAGAAAGCTGCGAAAATTCCCATAGGAGGGAAAAGACCTAGGCAAGTGGATAAATAAGCATATGTGAGGAGGCAGGACACTACCAAGTATGTTGGGGAGGAGAACTATTGATTTTTTTTTTTTTGTTGTTATGAACACTGAATGAGTGTAAGGCAAGGAGGGACTACTGGTTCAAGGGATATTGCGGAAGAGGGATGTCCAAGTTTTCCCTCATGGACTCATGGTCAGGCTAGGGGGTGAACCCTGCAAGTGATCTTGGTTGTTCGGTTCTACGGTTGGGAGGAACGTGGTTGTTCCCTTTATTTTTTTGTGAGTTTAGTTCAGATATGTTACTCTAAACATTACTTGTTCAAATGTGTTTATATCTAGGGTACTGAACATGCTAAATCTGTAGTGAAGTACTTCCTAGTTATCTGTTTTAAATAATTATATAATTGTTGTGTGTTATTTCCATACCAAATTTCAATATCTCTGTCTTTGTGGACTGTTGTTTGTGCGGATATGGTGATATATTTCAAGTTAGCATGCATCCAAAACATAGACAAAGTTTGTTCGATGACTATAGTCTACAACTACCTTCCTAATTTTAAATCTATTGAACAAAAGGAAATTTATTTGCCTGTTTACTATAATTGGTAACCGAGCGTACCATTTCCCTATGGCAAAATTATTTTTCTATAGATAACTAGTATATATTCAACCTTCACTAATAAGTATACAAGTTCAAACTATAGGTGAAATATCCTGCAATACTGAGGTTATATTCGACATACTTGCAAGCCTGTATAGGTATAATAAGAACAGAGACATATTATAGGATGGATAATCTTTATAAATGATGCATTAACGTTGAGGTAAAACCAACTATAAACAAAATCGGGTAATATACTTGTATGTGTGTGTGAACATACTCACAAGAAATAATCCAGCATATTCACAGACCCCAACACCAAGAGTTGAAACATGGATACGATGATATGGTTAGTAGTCTCGGTGCCAGATCAAATCGACTTACTTCTAGTATGGGATCAACCAAATGCTAGATTAATGGTTGGAATAGGAGCATAATTAAGATTATAAATTACATAGCAAATATACGGTGCAATGTGTAATCCTCGACAAGTTAGGGTTATGATATGTATGAGTCATGATTGGGGAAAGCGAGGCTCAGGCCATTTCCTACCTTTGCCCTGTCATTCGTATAACAGAACTAAGTACCCAAACTTCAAACAAAACTCGGAGGATGTTTTTTTTTTATACAAGTGCATAGTACCAGTGGGAGTGAACCTCTCTTAACCACAATATTTTTGTGCTAGATGTAGGTGCATTAATATACAAGCGCACAGTACCAATGGGAGTCAACCTCCCTTATCCATAGTATTTTTGTGCTAGTTGTAGGTGCATTAATTTACAAGGGAGTGTTGTACATCAGAGTTGACGACTGACTGAACTTTAAGGACATAGTATCAACTCAAAGTACCCAATAAAAAGAGTAATTAAATAAAGAATTTTTTTATTTTTTTTTATGCAAATTTTGAGATACATTACAGAATTCGACTTCAAGGTTAGACATACCAAGGGTAAGGAAGATAAAGTAGAAGACGCTTTAAGCAGAAGAGTGCATGGGTTATTTGAGATAAATATTAGCAGGGAAGAAAGTGAGTTGGAAATTACACTAAGATAATGGCAGAATTACAAAACAATACCACAAACTCAGATAAACTAGATCTAAGTATCAACAAAAGGGACTATTATGATTTAAAAATAGACTTTACATACCAGATTCAGTAGAGTTAAAATTAACAGTTTTGGACGAAGTGCATAAGAAATCATATTCTAGCCATCTAGGGTATCAGAAAACAATAACAACACTTAGAAAACTATTTTACTGGCCTAATATGAAGGGAAAAACAGTAGAGTACTTGGCCAAGTGCCAAGATTGTCAGCAGGTTCAGGCTGAGCACCAACATCCAACTAGCCTATTATAGCCATTAGCAATACCAGAATGGAAATGGGAGACCATATCACTGGACTTTATAATAGGTTTTCCTAAAAATAAAAAACGGAATGATTCCATCATGGTTGTAATCGATAAACTCAGTAAGTCTACACACTTTATTCCTATAAAGACTACTTTTAAAGCTATAAACATTACTGAAATATTCATGAAAGAAATTTTTAGACTACATGGTATTCCTAAAATGGTGATTTCATATAGAGACATAAATTCACATCTGCTTTTTGGAAGGAATTGTTTGCAGGGATAAATACTAATTTGAATTTCATTACAAGTTATCATCCACAAATGGATGGAAAGACTGAAAGGACAAACCAAATCGTAGAGGATATGCTTCGCATGTATGTAATAACAAAACCAAACAAGTGGGAAGACTACATGCTCTTGGTAGAATTTGCATATAACAATGGGTACCAAACTTCATCTAAGTTAAGACCTTTCGAAGTAATGTACGACAGAAACTGTACAACTCCAATTAGCTAGGATAACCCATACGACAGACTCATGGTTGGACCATAGATGCTCCAAGAAATGGAGAACATTGTAAGGAAGGTAAAACAAAACTTGAAAGAAGTAGAGGACAGACATAAGAGCTATGCAGATCAGAAAAGAAGACACTTGGAATTTCAAGTGGGAGACCATGTTTATTTTAAGGTCAAAGCCCAAAAGAGTTTGTTGAAGTTAGGGAACTGTGCCAAGATGGCACCTAGGTTTTGTGGGCCCTTCGATATACTAGCTCGAATTGGACCCGCGACATACCAACTTGCACTTCCATCTAATCTAAGAATTCATAATGTATTTCATGTTTCTTTGTTGAAACAATATGTTCATCACCCTACTCATATGATTGGTTGGAACTTGGTGCAGGTGGAACCCGAAAGAAAGTTCCAAGTGGAACCCCTGCTTATTCTAGACTGGAGAGAAATAACACTTTGGAATAGAGTCGTCGCGCACGTAACGATGCAATGGAAGAACTTTAGTCCTAAGGAGGGCACTTGGGAGTTGGAGGGATATTTGCAGAAATCTCATCCAATCTTGTTCCAAGAAAGGACCGAACACTGAGGATAGTGTTTTATTGAAGGGGGAAAGGATGTGACATCCCCCAAAAGAAAGTATTTTTGAAATTTAAAATTTGTTGAAAAATTATTCCATTTTTAGTAAATTTGAATTTGGAAATTTTTTTCCATTTATGTCAATTATGAATTTTGAATTTGATAATTGTAATTAATTATTATGACTGTTGGAAAGAAATATGATTTGACCCAACTAACAATTTGACTATGACACTTGTATGGAAACATAATACTTTATATTGATTGCAGGAAGACAAATGGAACAACCATGTTAAAATTAGCTGACCATGACTCCATGAGTGGGAACATGCTCGAACTACCTCTTGGTTGATTGTTACAAGTTTCAAATCAGATATTTGGCCATTGGTAGCCCCTAAAAATAAGGGATTTATAAAACTGCAAAAATTCCCAAGGGGGAAAGAAAGACCTAGGCGAAAAGGCATTGTTTTGTTAAATAGCATATGCGAGGAGGCAGTATGCTGCCGAGTATGCTGGGGAAAAGAACTACCAGATACTTGTTGTTATGAACATTGAACATTGAGTGTGAGGCAAGGAGAGGATTACATATAGAGGAAACATTACTAAAGAGGAGATTTCAAGTTTTCCCTCATGGATTCATGGTCAGGCTAGGGGGTGAACCGGGCAAGTGATTTGGTTGCCCAATTCTAAGGTTGGGAGGAACGTGGTTGTTCCCTTTGTTTTCCAACAAACCAGTTCATATATGTACCCTATACTTTCCTTATTACATTTGTGTCATTAGAACTAGTGTATATGTTTGTTGTTCTAGAGGAATCATTTTACTATCGTATGTAATTATTGAACTACTGTAGATGATTTGTATTGTTATTCCAGATGAATTGTTTTACTGTCGTATGAAATTTCAAACTACCACAGATGATTTATGTTGTTATAGAGATGATTATTTTGCAGTCATATGTACATTTCAAAATTTTGTAGATTAATTGTGGTAGAAATAATTGGGTTCGATTGAAGATTGTATCTATATAATCATAGTAGGCTAGTTGTTGTAGGTACGACTATGTCTGTATGGTTTGTTGTATGTTATCGGTAATCATCTACCCAATTAACAACTATACCTATATTATTGTTGTATGTGTAGGCCATTGTAATCATCTATCCAATGATAAATGTATGCTTTGATATACAATACCTATAGTAGTAATGGAATTGAATCTCGACAGTAAACCAGATTACAGAACCACCGGAAAACTAGTCATGATAGGGATAGATCTAACCTGTATAAAATAAAATAATATTTTTTTTGAACTGAGAACATCCCCAAGGGTATATCCAAGTATATCCCCTCTATCATGAGATCATATACTTTTTTTTCAAAGTTTGTAGTGGATTTTCAATCAGCGTAAACCTTAAAAGAAATCTGGAAAGAACAAATCTGTGGTGAAAATTCAATTGGCGCAACCGTTAAAGAGACCCAGAAATGAATCTCAGGAGTATTATATTATTTTATATTTGACAGTATTATAAGTCATGGATTGTATAATAAGACTATAGAAACCATCGACTTCAACGATGTAGGAGAAACTCACGCTGTAAACTTAAGTTAAATTAGATAGATATATAGATACACATATGACCACACATTTATACAAGAGTATGTGTATAATAATTATAAAATCTACTCTAAATGAATGAAATTAATCAATGATGGATACAAGAAATTTACGAGTAAATATTTCATTTATAAGTATTCGAATAGAATTTTGAATCATTATATAGCCTACCCTTTATGTATTTTCACAATATGGATATTTGTCTGAAATATCATTACAAGACAAATATACAGAGACTAGCAAAGTAAACCTCAACAACTAAAAGGAAAATGATAACATTTATTTAACTAAAAATTTAAGATATGTACATCTAATGATTCATAAAATAGTCTTAAGAAAAACATGCCTAAGCAATAACCCAACATAACCAGGATTCCTCCAAAACCCTCAAGAGTTTATGTTATTAGAAACCAGAATACCTTTCTGAGTAGAACCCATTTTGATCTAGCGTTGTGTTCGATGTGGACGTACAAGGGATGAAGTAATTAATTTAGTAATAGGATAGAAGTCTTCCCAAAGCTTGAAATTCAACAAAACATACAAGATAATGATTGGACAGAAAATTTTTACTTATCTTTGAATCGCCATAGGAAAGATTCCAACCGATTCATGACTGCCAGTAAACCGAAAGGGGAGGAGTGAACTTCATCAATCTAATGGATACCCTCACATCAAATAGGGCCCAATAATTAGTGACAATATCCAGTAAACGAGTAGGGTTTTACAAGAAATGTCATTTGGTAAATATACAGGAGTCCCAGCACCAAGTCAAATAAGAAGTAAACAAAGGATGAATACAATTTACTGGTACAGAGAAAACATAAGGTCCACAGAGAGTACATTAAAAAGAAACTTAGTCAATACACAGACAGTATGAGAATGCTCTCTCCCTTGTTTAAACATAGCAACTAGTTTCGAGGTAAGAAAGTTTGATTAATCACGGAGTAATACAGACACAACCTCTCCATATGGACGAACTGCGACAAAGGTGGTACAAAGACCGTGAACCTTTATTTGTGGCACATTATAGGAATTTTGAACCCGAGAGGTATCATTAAATCGGGACCTACAGAAGAAAATTATGACTAATATTCGGTCCTCCTTTTAAGGGTTAGGGATTATGGAGGAGTGCAGTGTTCATTCGAAATAAAATTCTTGGAGATGGGTAGATGGAGCTAGGTCCAGGAAAATAAAATTCAAATGTTACACAGTATGGCTTCACCCTAACAAATAACTTGTAAAATGGAACACTGAAGAAATCTCGAAGAAATTCACTACTAAATAATGATACAACACAGTAGAGGAGAGTGAGAGACGACAAGAACAAAGGAAAACTACTTGAAAGGAAAAGGAGAAATCCCTTGGAAGCACCAAAAAGGAAAGAAAATGAAGTATTGAGCCTTCAGGAATTGAACAAGTAGGAGCGCGATAGGTGGAGCTACTTACCAGTAGCAAGGAAAAATAACAAGTCCAACGTTGTCTCTTTTAAGTTTTAACGACACGGGAAAAAATTGCTAACAGACAAAAACTTTATAGTGATAGCGTGAAACTTACCAGGCAGATTGGTTAAGAGACTCTGCCTCCTTGAGAGGAAGTCCCCACAATTTTCTCCCCTTAGCCAAGAAATGAAATTGTAGAACTAGGCTCCCGGATAACCTTCCCATTACAAAAGAAAATTTTCTACAACCTAAAGAACCCTTCCTCATAGAATGAAGGCTACTGGTATGAAAGGCCATGTGATGAGGTAGACTTGGCATGTCCATATTGGACAATAGGTTAGGTGATGGAATTGACAGTCGCAAACACCTTCCCCTTAAATGTCCTGGTCAAGATTTATTCCTGTCAGACCTATCTCTTCCTTATCGTTAATGGGCTATGGAAGCACCTATGCGACTCATGGACACCTTTATCCCTAACCACTATGACCTCAGTCAAGGCAATATTCAATTGATGTTACGTATTGTATAGGTGGAGCCAAGAAAGCTTGTTAACACAGGTAGGGGTTACAGAATAGTCGTTACAGTGAAGTTACCGAAAGGCCTTACCAAACCATTACCGACTTGATATTATTTTAGCAAACACTTTTGGTAGAGGTATATAATCCAACTCTTTACTTTATCCTTATCCCTAAGTCCTTTTGATTGAGTTTGTTTGATGTCAAGTTTGCACATAAGGCTTAGGGATAGAAGTCCCAAATCGTTGTAGTATAAGCGTATTGTATGGGTATATGTATACAGAGATGAAGGTAAATATAACTACAGAACCATAAGTGAATATTGGAATGCAAAGTATGCACATCGTATAACATTGTTTTGGACTTTTTAAGTTGAACAGTAAAGACAACCGACGACTACTAGGACTCTATCAAACTTTCAAAGTTGAACTAGAAATAAAACATCCTACCTTCTTGTAATTTCGAATCCATTTAAGGATGAATGTATAAACAATTTTTATTGATTTATTTATTTTTATTTTTCTGACAATTTTGAGGTTTATTACAGAACAAGATATAGGAGGAGTTTTCCTAGAGAAGAATATAGGAACAAAAGAAATATGTAGTGAAGAACTATAATACTATGTAATTTATTTGATGAATTAATAGAAAAAATAGAATTATTCCAATTCCTTAGAGAATGTTCAATATGAGGTGTGATGGAATGAATGGTGTATTCTATGTGTGTTTTAGTTCATTTTGTTTATTTATGATTGTTTATGGTTGATCTTATGAATTTGTGACAAATTGGATGAGTTCCAATCATTTCTCATCTAAGAACTCGTATGCAAGGAGTGAATATCGTATGCAAGGAGTGAGTCAAATGAGTCTTGAATTGATTTAGAGGAGTTCATAAGGAATGACGGGAACTTAGATCAATTCCAAGGAGTCCACAGATTGAAGGAGTGACTAAGTGTCGAAGAACTAGAATAGAGAAGCGCAAGGAGCTCGGGAATGATATATTTTGAGGAAATCTTTCAATATGAGTTTGTCAAGATCCAAGGAATGCAAGGAGTGTATGGGAGATCAAAATACTCAAAGGAATAAATAGCATAAGGGATAGAAAGGATAAATATTCAAAGGGAGTGAAGCTCTAAAGATTTCACAAATTATCGGTCAAGATCCATCTAGGATGGAGCATGATCATTTCATATCGTTAGATCTTGGTAAAGTACACAATATTTAAGCATCTGTGTGCATATAGGAGTGAAGAATCATCAAATTCTCGAATAGTTTAGGGACCATTCATCATGAAGAGGGACAGGCGGTGAAAGATATGTAAATTTGGAGCAAGAGAACTTTCAAATTTTTTTGATCAAGGAGAAGGTGAAATCACCAAATAGCCAAAGAGCCGAAGTAGATCCTGACCATTGGTCACAAGGAGGTACGTGTAATAGATCAAAGACTTCAAGTGAACATGCTTAGAAGGTGAGTGTGTAGGAGTTGAAACTCTCGAAGCCCGAAGAGCCGAAGCGATTCACAATTGTTGATCTGAGAGAGACACGTGTCAACAGATCATCGAATTTGGGTGAAAACACTCCAAGAGAAAGTGAGTGTGTAGGATTCAAACCTACCAAAGTTCAAATAGCTGAAGTGAATCGTAGCCTTCAGATTCCAAAGGACACGTGATAGAGATCTGTGAACTTTGAGTGAAAACACTCTATGGGAAAGTGAGTGTGTAGAATTTGGAACTTTGAAATCTTGAAGAGCTGTAGTGAATCATAGTAGTCAATATGTGAGGGAAACCCATCGACAGATCATCAAATTTGGGTGAAATTACTTTGGGAGGAAGTAAGAACAAAGAGGTTGAAACTCTTTAATCCCAAAGGACTGAAATGAATCGTAGCCATCCATTTGAAAGGAGGGCACGCGTCGATAGATCATGGATATCTGGGAGTGCGTGCAAGAGGAGGAAAAGGGTCCTTGAATGATAGTTTACCAAGGTAGAGAAGAGGACATATATGAGCTTTCGATCAAGAGGTAATGCCCGATATAACAAGATCGATAGTCGCGCTTAATAGTGGGAGAAGAAAGTGATCGGGTCTTAAAAATATTTGAGTGAGCCATAGTCGAAACGACAATATTGACAAAGGGATACATGGCAACTAATAGTGAATTACAAGGATAAAATTTGTTTTGTCTCAAACCACTCTTGGCCATCCCTCAATCACGTTTTCAAGTGAGGACTTATCCTGAGGTCACATGCATGAAGGGGATAATGGAAAAGGAGCTGGTGCTTGAACTTTTATATTTCAGGAGCACGAAGGAAGAAGTTGTGGATGTCATAGAACCTATAGAAAAAGACTGAAAGGGCCTGTGTTTAATCACAAGTGATACCATTAAGTTTTTAAGGAGCCAATTTGTCTTGGATAATAAAAGATCCTTGACCAAGAGGTCATGAAGCCTTGACAGACGGTAAGGGGTTTTTCTTCAGGTGGTATCAAAGCCTGATTTTTCTTGTAGATGGAACGAAAAGGAGAGCTATTGAATTTGTTTGTAGAAATAAGACAAATAATAAAGGAGATAAGTTGATATCATCAGTGGCATGAAGAGTTGATTTTTTTTATATACATGAGATGGTGAGTCTGTGGAATCATGCCACCCAGAAGGTGTAGAATGAATTGATAATGGAAGAAGAAATAAGGTGACTCATAATGGAACTGGATGTCATGGAGACAATGAAGAGGAGAGAACTAGAAACTGGAGATATCAGTGAAACTAAAAGTGAAGAGATAGAGGTTGAAGAAGATGTAACAGAGGATGCTGCAAAAGACCACTTATTGAAAGTTGTTTCAAGAATAGGAGCTAGAGAAAAAATAGAGGTACCAATGTATGAAAAAAATTTAGAAGTTGAAGAATTGTTGGATTGGGTATGTTGTATGGAGAAGTACTTTGATTATGAAGATATCGAAGAAGATAATATGGTGAAGAATGCAGTGAAAAGAATGAAGGGTCATGTAGTACTATGGTGGGATGAACTACAAGATGATCGTAGATGCAAGGGAAAGCAAACAATTAAAAGTTGGGATAGGATGGTAGAAAACCTAAAAGAAAAAATTATTCCAAAGGACTATCAAATCAATCTATTTAGAAGCTTGCAAAACCCAAGACATAAAATCTTATCAGTGAAGGAATACACTTAGGAATTTTACAGACTGAACATCAAGGATAGACATAAAGAGAATGATGATGAAAAAAAATCCAGGTATATCAATGGACTGAGATATGAAATACAAGAGGAAATCAACATGGTGTATGTTATTAATGTCTAGGATTCTTATCAAGTAGCCATGAAAGCTTAAGAGAAATTGGCCAGAAAACAAACAGAGGGGGAAATTCAAGCATAGGTAAGGGAATCAGTAGAGAGAAGTTCTAGAAACCAAAGCATCATAGTCACCCTGAGAAAGGTGGAAGTTGTAAGGAAGGACATCATGTAGAAAGAAGCTCTTTTCCTAGAGTAAGGGGAAGATCGAGAGGAGGTTAAATTAGATTTTATGACTGTGGAAATATAGGGAACATGTCTTGGGAATGCCTAGAGAAGAAGAAAGACACTAGAGGAGGAGAAACACACATTTCTAAAGTACAGAAGCATGTGGAATGAGAATTTGCAGAAGGAGGAAAGAACCTCATGATCATGAAAGTTCTTCTTAAACCATAGAAGGAGGTAGAGTAACCAATTCAGTGGACAAGTATGTTCATAACTGCTTGTAAGATGAAAGACAAAGTTTTCAAGGTGGCATAGACAGTGGGATCACTAACAATCTGGTATCCACATAAATGGTGGAGAAACTGGATATGAATACAACTCCACATCCAAACCCATACAAGGTATCATGGTTTCATAAAAGACATCAAGTAATGGTAATTTAACAATGTCAGGTTGAATTTAAAAGAGGAGGTTATAGGGATGAAATATTATGTGATGTATTTCCTATGGATGTCTGCCATATTTTATTAGGGAGACCATGGAAATTTGACAGAAATGTTATTCATGATGGGAGGAATAATAATTATACCTTAGAAAAGAATGGTAGGACACAAATGTTTTTTCCAATATAAGAAAAAGAGAAAAAGAAAGGAGCTAGTTCAAGAATACTTCTCATGAGTGGAAAGGACATCTTAAATGAATTCAATAAGGAGAAGGAGATGTAGTTTTCTATAGTGAGGAAGCCAAGAGTTATCCTTACAAATACTTCTATGAAATATTTACCTGAAGAAATACAAGAACTGTTAGAAAACTTTGTTGATACAGTAGTGGATGAGTTACCTCATTCATTGCCACCCATTAGGAGTATAAGACATCATACTGAACTTATTCTAGGAGCTAGTTTACCAAACAAATCATCTTATAGGTTGACACCTAGAGAGAATGAGGAAGTAAAAAATCAAGTCCAAGAGCTATTGGATAAAGGTTTAGTCAAGGAAAGCCTAATACCATGCATAGTACCAACTGTGTAGAGTCCAAACAAGGATGGAGGATGGAGAATGTGTACATATTCTAGAGCCATAAATAATATCACCATTAGGTATAGATAAGCTTTACCCAGGATGTATGATTTGATGTATTGTTTGAGTGGATTAAGTTGTTTTTCCAAGATATAGTTGAAGAGTGGATATCATCAAATAAGGATGCGAGAGGGATATGAATGGAGGAAAAAATTCAAGACAAATGAAGGTTTGCTTGAATGGTTGGTCATGCCATTTGGGTTGAAAAATTACCCAAGCACATTTATGAGATTAATGAATGAAGTGTTGAAAGACTTCATAGGAAAATTTGTCATAGTGTATCTAGATGACATGCTAATATTTATTCAGACAGAGAGAGAACACTTAAAACATTTGACATCAGTGCTGAGAAGGTTGCAGGAAGAAAAATTGTTGATAAATCTGAAGAAAACCTCTTTTATGAAGAAAAAACTCATATACTCGGGTTTGTGATCTGTTTAAATGAGTTGAAGATGGATCCAGAAAAGTTGAGAGCCATCAAAGAATGGCCATCTCCAAGAAGCATATTTGAGGTAAGAATTTTTCATGGGTGAGCAAGTTTTTATAGAAAGTGTGACATCCCAAAAAAATAAAGTATTTTCGAAAGCCAAAATTTGCTAGAAAAACTATTATGTGTTTAGAAAATTCAAATTTTGAATTTTTTTTTCCATTTATGGCAATTCAAAATTTTGAATTTGATAAATTGTAATTAATTATTATGATTGTTGGGCAGAGACTTGATCTGACCCATCCAACTATTTGACTATGGAACTTGTATGTAAACAGAATATTGTTCTATTTATTGCAGGAGGACAAATGGAACAACCATGTTAAATTTAGCTGACCATGACTCCATGACAAGGGAACATGTTGGAACTCCCTCTAGGCTTATTTTTACAAGTGGAAAATCAAGGATTTGGCCATTGGCAGTCCTTGAAAATCAGGGATTTGGAAAGATACGAAAATTCCCAAGGGAGGGAAAAGACCTAGGAAAAAAAATTACTTTGCATATATAGCATATGAGAGGAGGCAGGATGATGTCAAGTATGTTGGGGAAAAAGGATTACCTCTTGTTGTTATGAACACTCACTGTTGAGTGTGAGGCAAGAAGAATTTTTTTTTAAGATTAAACGACATTGCTGAGGAGGAGTTCCCAGTTAACCCTCATGGATTCATGGTCAGGCTAGGGGGTGAATATGACAAGTGAATTGGTTTCACTATTCTATGGTTGGGAGGAACGTGTCTGTTCCCTTTGTCTTCCCACGAACTAGTTCATATATGTTTTTTTTTCTCCTCTTCTTGAATGATTATATATTCTTGTTGGAATGTATTTGTTTGTGTTAAAAGTGAAATATTTTTTGTGTATTATATATGTTTGTATATATGAAGTTTATAACAGATAAACAAATTCTTGAATTATCTCTTTTGTAATTGAATATCTAGGCCAAACTATCTATATAGATAGATCTATTTGTAGTTGGTACTTTGCATAGGCATTACTGATTAAATGGAAATGGAATGACTACAAGAGACACTCACTTATGTAGATATCTCATGTCATATTATGTAAGAAAACAAATTATTTCAACAGAAAATCAACTACAGGTCATGATGATTTATTTACTCGAAATTATTATCTGACTTAGATATATGAGAAATGTTTTTCTATTTAATTTTGAAGGGAAATGTGATTGTGGTTTTATGAATATTACTCCATCAATTATTCTAAGAGATTGTTTCTAGTTTGATACATGTTGTACATGATTTCTTGTTAGTAATCAACCTTTGGAGATAAATTTGGTTATGTTGAAACCTCTCATACTCGTATTGCACACATATATGGAATCCTGTGGGTATTTGAGAGTAATTCTCTACCTGATTGAAACTACTGTTGCAAATGATTACGATGTAGTAGGAAATAACTATGCATACAAGTAGTTAAACATATAGATATACATGCATTGGAGTAATTCTGAAAATTGTAAGATTTTGGGATAGGGAAAGGCTACATAGACACACACACACGCACACGCACACACACACACACACACACACACACACACACACATATATAGGCAATTATTATGGCAATTTGAACAAGGATTAGATATAATTGACCATACTTTAAGTTCTGGAATCTAACTTCGAACAAATTTAAAACTTGTCAAGAATCTATGGTTATATATAAATAAATGCTAGAGGTGTGAGGGCCGATAAATTATAAAGAGAACTATTCTAGAAACCAAACTAGGTTTACACATATCAAATAAATTCGCAAACCTTGATATTAAAATTTATAACTCGTCCAAGAAATGGTACTGAACTGATAGCAATATTTTTCATACGGAAACAATTCTTTTAGTAAACAAGATTGTCAATCTGTTTTGGCCAATAACCAAAGATCGAAAGTATAGAAGAAATTACACACATCCAAAAATTATAGTAAGAAAGCACAGAACTACAATGTTCATCAGAACCCTTCGAAATTAGGGCAAAAACGTTATGATAGATGCAGTGGCATTAAGTATTGTAAACTGAAATGTCTGTGCAATAAAATCGATTCACATAGTATAAAGCTCAGAATTTTAAAGTGTTTTATTTTATACATTGCATAAATGAAATATGAATTATTTGAAAATATCCACAACAACAAATTTACAAAGTTAGTCAGAGACTAGAGTCGGGAAAAAGTTTGAATAAAGGCACCCAACAATCGTTTCCTTTTTTTTCAAAAGAGTCCTATGTAGTAATTTTTACATATAGCAGTCGCACCAGGAAGTCAAGAAAACTATTACATAGTTTGACCAAGCTCAAATCGAACATATACCTTTATGAAAGAGGGTTTAAACTTCATCCTAACAATACTGATGGCGAAAGAGAACTAATTGAAAATGAAAAATTGGATGGAGCCACAAGCCATTTTCCTAGCACCTGTAGAGTTAAAACGAAGAAGAGATGGGCTTGGAACCCAAATACCTTTTGTGCCAAGAACAAGGGAAGTTATCCAAAACTTGCATAGACTGAAGCCCTGCAAAATTATACCCTATAATTAGTAGCATAATATGAAAAAAAAGTAAAAGGAATGACAACAGAATGGTCATTGTTCACAATCAAGCTATGCTTGAGTGATACTCAACTTTCGTTTGGAAGGCTCATTCTCTTCCTCTATTCACCTTGTCACCCTCTATCTAGATATATGACAGGCCGAGGGCGGATGGTGATTTAACCCCTAATGGGTACCCTCGCATCAACACGACCCATCGTTAGGGCTCATACAAATCCTTGGAAACGAAACAAAACCAACAATGAGGAGATATTTACACAACAATTGAAGATTTTAATGGAATGTATTAATCCACAGTATCAAGTCCTTATAATGCATAAATGATATAAGACATACTATGTGCAAACATGGTATAAAATTTCTAAGTAAACTAGAACTAAACAGAGTCGTCTGAAACCAAATGGCATACAGTGGTGTCAATGAGACAAACGATACTGAGATTCCCTAGATTTTGAATCCAATTTACTATACCATGATAGATACAATAACTGTTATAAGTAACGATAGGAATGAACCACATGATAGCATCATTGGACTACTCAACATTGGCGGCAGTATCAATTCATTTCGATACCAATCAAAACTCCAGATTTAGAGAATTTAAGACAAGCAAAAGAATAACCTGAGACTATTTAGGAATTTCTACCCAATCTTACAATAGTTGTCTCGATACCTGGAGAAGGTTATGAGAGGGTCCATAAGGAACCCTATTATCAGCAGAGCTACAAAAACCTATACCCCGGAGTATGGACAAATGAAGAACGGTTACCTTCCCTCTAAGAAACGCCAGGGGGAACATTGATAACTTCAAAGGGAATCATTTCCCCAATAATTCGATGACTACGAAAGTATTACAGAGAAGCAATAATAGGATAAGGGTTCAACAAAAAGAAAGAAAACATAACAACAGTTGCAGGATGATTATAGCCGCACTATACTGACTCTCACGAATTACTCCACCCAAGTTACGTAGCTATGGTATTATGGTTAAGGAAGACTTATCAGGGAATTGGTCCATGCCATCGGATTCATCGGCGAAATGACCTCCATAACAACAGTTTTCACCACTAATAAACGATACGCAGAGCCCCTTTACAGAACTCAATAATGAAAAACTGTAAGCCCATGAAACCCTAAGCGACACTTTATTTTCTTAGATTAAATGTGAGGGGAACAAAGGATGGTTGGCCATGTGATGTGGGCAGAACCGGTTTGACACGCTGGTTGAAAATCCAGGTGAGTTACTATGTAACTTTCACTCACGGGATTGCCATTAATGGTGGGCACACATTCTTAACTACTCCTAACAATGGACCTTTCATTTCCTTAAAGAATGTCACGATTAGACCCCCTCCTTGGCTCAATGAGAATCAAATTATGTTTCAAATCCATGGCATTATCTTTAACTAGCAGTTTGACCAAGTTAAATCCTCGTTGGAACACCTTAAGTCGGGGTAACAAGAGTTAACATAACCCTTGTTTTTCAAAGTTCCTTTTATATTGGACTAGAACATTCACTAGGATCGCCCTCATGGCTGTATAGATGGAATTTAAATATTGTGTCCCAATAGTAATTTACTTAAGTGGACATGTGCATGAAATTGAGGTCTCATTTTAAAGAATGAGCTATAACATAAGTCCTTATGTTAAAGGGTGAATTGTAACATTGAAATATGAGTTCGAATATTATCTGCATAGACCTACAGATACATACAAGTAAATAGAACGAAAGCAGAAGGAAATTAATAGAACCTTCGAGGTTTACCCTTATAGTCTTTTCTGTTAGAATTGAGTTAAGATTATGTAGCTATACAATTTTTAGTAATTCAGGCTTAGGATTTATACCTCAGGTTTTTATAACAAGAGTTGGTTAGTATCTTTCCTTCTACCAAGTAATCTTTGTAAACAAAATTTGAAGATTTTATGATTAGATTTTTTTTTTTTGTATGGTAAATTCGAGGTGTATTACATATGGTATCAGAGGAAAGGCTACAACACTAGACCTGAACAGAGCCACTGTAGTTGCTTTATATATATTTGATTTAAGCAAAACTAATAAACTTTTTTGTTACAAATAGAAAACCCTTTATGTTTTGTGTGAATTATGGCAACTCAAGATGATGAAAAAATCATAATGGAAGGGGATCCAAAGCAAGGACCTATGGGAGATCCAAGATAGAACAGTGATGAAAGCTCACCTACGAAAGTACTAGAAACAATGAGAAATCTTATTGTTGAACTGGAGGTTTTCAAAGAAGACAATGAGAAACTAAAGAAAGAACAACAGGAACAACAGGAGATAAATGAAGTCCTGTTTCGCAGCATAGTAACAAAGAAAATCCCAAAAGATGATAATCATGAAGAAGAGGTCAGTAAGAGGGCCTCCAAGAACTCTGGTCCTGAAGCAGAAAAAGAGGAAAACTCATATGAGGGTACCCCTTCAGCTGAAGATAAAGAAAATCCAGACAGAAAAAGGAAACAAGTAGATCATCTTTAAGGGGAATTCAAGAAGATTAAACCTGCTACATTTGATGGGGAATCCAGAACAGGTGAGGAAGCTGAGGCATGGTTATTATATATCAAAAAATATTTCCAAACATACAACTATTCCAACAATATGAAAGTCAGAATGGCCATTTACAAACTGAAAGGAAAGGCCAACATCTAGTGGCAAGATTTGAAATTGGCAAAAGGGATTTAAAAGAAAAACATATGGAATGGTCTGACTTAAAGAAATATTTCAAAAAACAGTACCTATCTGAAATCTACTATGAAAGGAAAATGAAATAATTTTACGAGTTAAGACTTGGAAAGATGACAATGGAAGACCTTATAAATAAATTCCTAGAATTACTAAGATTCATACCTTACATCCGTGAGGACAAGGTCAAAATCTAGTGATTCTTAAGTTGTTTACCATAGTCCTACAGAGATAGAATTGAGTTTGACAACCCCAAATCCTTGAGTGAAGTATTCAGGAAAGAAAAAATGTGCTACGACTAGTATAAACAATAGACAGATTTTCCCAAAGCCTGGAAGGATAAGAAACAAGATCGAATGAACCAATGGAAGAAGGGGTACCAACCAGCTCCTTACAGGAATGCAACAAAAATATTTCTGAGAAATGATTTTCACTCCAACCATCCAAATATGCAAGGCAGCGATAAACCGATAAATCTAGGAATAAATAAGTTTGGGGACAACCCACGCGAACCGTTAAAGTGCTAGAAATGTGGAGAACCTCACCTAAGGAGGAACCGTCCACATCTAATTTCAGCAAACTGAATTGTTGTTCATAACTTGTACGAAGCCTCGACGGTGGGTGATGTGGGAATAAGCCTGCATCGAATAAATGCAGCCATAGATGGTTGGCAGTGTTGTTCCTGAGTCTATACTTAAGGCTCAAAAGTACAATGTCAAGGCATCTAAAAGTGATTAAAAGATGGAAATGGAGAAACGTCAATCTTCGGAGAAGGGAACTAAGGGAGATTTCTTCGTTGGCCTTGTCTGGCTTCAAACTGTTCCTGAATAGTTATATCTCGTTCAATAGATGCCCATGATTGTTCCAGCTCAACCCGGTTAGTTGTTGTTTTAAGGATGGTATCGAAGAGGTTTAAGGTGATGTGTGTTTGGTTTAATAGTCGGGGTTCAACGTTAGGTTGAGTTGGTACAGGAACTGTCATGGGGGAACATCACAGGTACGCAGAACTTTGCGAAAGGTTAAGTGTTGTCTCAGTTTAGTCTTACAAAAGAGAACTTACGGTTGCAGAATTGAAATATGAATGAAAATTTAAGGCTCGTTCCCATAACTGTATTATATTTTAATAAAAGGTGTGAAATGGGAGAAAAACATTGAGCCATTTACAGTGTAAGGTTCTTACCAGGGGAAAATCTCACGACATAAATGGAAGAGGAAACTATGTAAGGAAATAATCAATGTAACATAGAATATATGTAGAATTCTGAAACTGCAGATTGGTCTTACACCGCTGATAGCTGGTTCAGAGGAAAGACAATAAACAATTATAGAAAAACCAAATTCATTCGTTATAGTAGTGGTTGTACTAAAGTATAACGAAGCACATCAATTATGAATATGAATTGAAATGTGAAAATGAGAAACAAGAAAGAAAACTTGTAATACAGTAGTGACGGGATTGAGAATCTCTAGATCTGCTTGTATTAAATCTCAAAGTAAAAACTCTCTTACAAAACTTCAAAAGGGTCCAGCCTCGTTTATTTCTTTCTTGGGTATATTTATACAATTTTTACAAAGCAGGTAGAATCTCAATAGTCGCAAAATTTCGGCTATGACAGAGATGAGAGGAATCGCTCCATTTCTCCTACTCTGTATTCACTTGGTGCCAGGTGTTCATCGTCGCGCGGACTCGGTGTAGGCGATACATCTTTCCACTAGCTACGATACGAGCCGTGAAGGTTCTGCTTGACAGCTGGCCTCGACGAAGTAACATTCTCGGGCTAACTGCTGCAGCTTGTCCTCCATTTGTGCACCGATGATGTTGAGGGCACTTAGTTACGCGCTGGGTTTGATCATGTGCTTATCAACTTGGGCCATGTCCACCATATCTATCTGATAGATATCGACCGAATCTCTCTCATCCCTCTCTTTCAGATCAAGTGAGATCTGTTCCACATTCATTTGCATCAATGCTTCTACATCGCCTCCACTGTTAATACCCAACATCTCACCATCTATGGAATTAAAGGCTTCTTCTAAATAATTGGTTACCTTTTGGGCTTGCTCCTTGCCCAGGGCAATGTTGTGCTCCCAACCCTTCAACAGAATATTACCTCTGGTTTGTTCTGGGATGGCGAGCCCGGGAGCACCTGCCGAAACTATGTTATTCATGGCTATCACCGCCTCTTGGAAGGAGACCCAAGCCGCTTCTGCATCCCTTTCTCTGGCAGCCAGGTTCTCAGAAACCTGATTTACCAACAGACAGTTTTCCCAGATCTCTGCTATCCTGGCGAGCAAACTCTGCTGGGCCAAAGAGATTCTGCTCTGAATTCCAATTGCCTGGGATTTGAACATCTCCACGTTGATCATTCTTCTTTTGGCGATCGCTACCCGAGCCTGCAGCTCTTGAATCAAATTCCTTTGTAGACCCGCCTGTATCCGGCTGTCTCAAACTACTAGCTATGCTTGCTCCAGCTTGGTTTTGAGTACTTCTATTTCATTTTTATCAGCCAATAGGGTCTGCTCTATCTCCATACTCAGTTGGCCTATAGCATTTTCCATGGCCAAGGCCAATCTGGCCTCGAGAGTCCTGATTAAGCGATTTTTTCTTTTGAGTTGGTTCTTTAAAAGTCCGACCGAAAATTGATTTTCCAATGCATACGCTCCTAGCGTCCCTGCGATCTCCGTGGCGAATTGCTCATTCTTTTTATTTTTTTCGTCGGTCATAACTTTAAACGTCTTAGAAGTCGACTCTCCCTCTTGGTAGAATTATCTTTTTACCACCGCTTTTCTCTTTTTATCAAAGAAAAAATCGTTCGGAGGAAGTTCTTCTGCTCTTATGGGCCTCAGCTCCTCATTCAATATCCATCCTTCTTCGATATTCCCCTATGTTGACTGCAAGGGGGTGACAGAAGTGATGGGTTCCCCAATTTGTTTTGCTGATTTAGCTGGAGTATTGACAGGACTCTGCCTTTTTGGTGGTTCTGGATTCTTTATCTCGGTCTTTGGATTTTGTTTCTTTGGTGGATCCAGAGTCTTTACCTCTGCTTCGAGATTCCTCGTTTGTCCCTCCTCATCCTAGTGTTTTCCAGAGTCGGGAGTTGTGTCCTTAGACCCTTTAGCATCTTTCGGTTCCATCTCGGAGACACCTAGACTCCCTCCTTGCAACACAGTAGGAAGACAACTTCATCTATGTTCCTGGAATTTCAATATAGTGGCTATGTCTTCGGGTGCTAAGGATCAGATCCGGGTTAGAACTTCCTCATAAGACCTCTCACCTCAAAAAATGTTATCCGGGGGTGAATTCTCATGCTTGAATCTCTTGAGCCCAAAATTAGCTAAATGGTTTCTCACAACCCTTTGTGGATCATGTTTCTTATACTCGATGGAGACCAAATTCAGGTCTTCCAGGGCTGCAGCCCTGGCTTTGGCATGCCCGAAGTCTAATAAAGAATAAGAATTCAGCCGAATGGGAAAAGATGGCCATACCTTCTTTGAGTACCCTTTGAGTTCCTTACTCACCCCGCCAATTACCATTTTCCGACCGACCTCGCAACAAGCCAGCTTGTCGGGAATGAACAATGGCAGAGGATGAGGGGGAACAAAAGCCCTGAAAACTCTGAAGTACGAAAACCTTGCCTCCATGTACCAGTCCACTATGCTACTCAGATTTGTTGCAATGCTATCTGAGATACGAGGTGGTGGGTGACCAAAAATGGCGATATGTAGGGGTACCATCACCCAGTTAAAAATTTCGTATGCGAAATTTTCTGCTTTATTCTCCCATAGTTTGTCATCATATACATGTATGGGTTTTTCATGGGCCGGAGTCCAATCCCAGCTCATCAATGGAAATGGTGTCATAGAACAGATTGTGTCCATGATGTATGTGGACATGAAGAACGATGATGCCTTCCCATTCCCTTTCTGCTCCTGATACTCTGTGACCCGATTTGCTAAGCTATTCAAAAGCAACTTTGCCCAATTAAAAGAGAAACCTTCCGCGACCCGAAATATAAGAGGCACCCACGCAAGGAAAAAATGCGAAGTGTCCTCTCTCCCATATAACCAGCATGTCATCATGGCCACATATTTATACTGCGGCTGCAATGAAGCGATTGAATAAACGTCATGGTCATTACCTATGAACTTCACAATGCGTGAAACCCAATCCTTTATCAGACTAGACATGGTCTTATCATATTGTGTACACTCCTTCTCCTTGAATTCCTCCAGGAACTCAACACCATACGTGTAGTCAAATGTTGTGGGTAGCTTATACATGGTTTGCATATGCTCAGGTCTAAAACTCCCCATGGTAAATCTCTGTTCGTTCATGATAGTCCTGGTTGGGATGTCAACATGATCTAACGCCCATCGGACCATGTCGTAATATGGAAACAACCATGGCCTGGCTGCTACCTTGTGCATTCCGGATTGAACGACTATTTTGTACTTGGTGTTCAGATCATCTTTTTCGTTGTTGTCAGATTCGTCTGAATAATCCACTAATTCAGATTGCAGAATGTCTGAAACAAATGACCAGTTAGGAACCGAGTCGTCACTTCGGGGTGAAGTATCGGAGACAATATTTGAGCCTTGTCCTGTAACCTCGACATTCACCTTTGCTGCTTTCCACGGAGCCATTGTTGAAGCTTGCGTTTTAGCTCTTCTACGATAGAAATACGTATACATGTAGAAGTTAGTTTACTCAGAAGTGACGAGCTCTACGTGCTATGAGAAATGCATAATGAAACGCATCTCTTCTGTATATTTGAAAAAACTGTATCTTTCAAAACAAGCCCGTCCAATCATATTTAGAATTAAATTTTCACCATAAAAACCGATCTTATATCCATAGATTTACCCTATTTCCCATTAATGTCATAAATTTATGACAGTTTAACAGTCAGTTGGAGTATGGAGAGAAAAGGCTTCCTCGGGAAATGTGCAAACCTCGAGACATGGGATATATCTTGCTTTAACTTAATTAATCCAATCTTCCCAACGTTAATCCATTTCTCGCTATTCGCTATATCGTGGATTTTCTTTTAACATTTTGAGACTCCAACTCCCGATACCGCGAGGACCGAATTGGGTTTAATTAAAGGTAATCGCGATTTGAGGCACAATTAATTTGATAATCGTTTTATTCGTCGTATCGCAACTCGGAACTTCGAAGATAATTTTCTGGGAGATTTATATGCCGAGTTGTGAAACCGCAAGACTGCGATAACAAGGTTGAATTAAGGGAAAGGTAATCTTGGATTAAGTGATTAATTAATCATGGTATAATTAAATCGTTACTTCGTGAGTCGGGTTTTAGAAGCTGGAAATTTCGAAAAAGATAATACCGAGTGGCGAAAGGCCGAGAACAACTTTTAACATGGTTAACTTTTTGCCTTTGATCCTTGACATGGGTTATCCAGAAAGGACTTCGCGTTCTCGGCTCTCGGGGCTGTAAAAGTAAAACTTCGGACTTGGAGAACGCCGAGGCGCGAAACCCTGACGACGTCTAATCATGATTTAAAAGATTTTACCTTGGTTACTATCTTGAGTGAAAATTTAAAATGACTTCATCGTTTTGTGACTTGGGACGTGTGAACTCATGGATTATAGTATCTGACTTGCTAGATCCCGAAGTAAAACAAAAAAGAGAGAAAATTCTTACGAAAGTGGGCTTGCTTCGAGAGTAGAAAATCATTGTTGCTTACGTGACAAGGTTGCATAGTCTTCAAAATCTCGGGGGGAAAATAAGACCATCTTTAGATTTCAAGTATCAAAAATGAAAATTGTGACGGGATAAAAAACAAGGGCGGCTCCAACATAGGCTCCAACTAGGGATCCCTCCTTCCTGTGAGGTGGGAAGAACAATAGACCACGTGCCAATATTGGGTAAATGGATTCAAAAGCTCAATCAGGCGAAAAAATTCCAAGGAAAAAGGATCGAAGGGGGGAAAAGACTCCGTTCTTTACCTCGAGAAGTTTTTCAAAATTAGATACTCTTTTGAAACATAGTTGTAGTCCCTTTCACAATTTTCCCTTTCCCACTACTAACTTTGGGTATGTTTTAAGATAGTCGAAATGACCCTACGGGACTCAACAGATCTTGTGACTCTCGGCTTGCATCAAAAGAATGAGATTATATATTTTTTAATCGAGAAGTCCCATCTGAATTTGGGATGTGGATCAGGTTTTTAGAAAGCATTGGTTACCAGAGTATAGTGATATTCATGTATAACAGCCTTACAGATATCTCAGACATTGCTTCACTGCCAGCGAGCCTGTTCAGTACCCCAGTGAAGTTATCTGGCCCCTTTTATTAAATTTCCTTTGACCACTTCGGAAAATATTTATGCATTTAAATGCTAAGACGAGGGCAATCATTTCTGAATTTCCTTTCATCGTCTTCCTAGACTAGGTGGGGGCAATCATTTCTGAATTTCCTTTTACCACCTGTCTCATAATTTATTTTTTGAGCATGAAGATGGGGGCAATCAGTTTGTATCAGGGCCGATATCTGTGTAATATTTTGCATCAGAGGTCTGTCAACTTACTTTGATTACTCGGTACCAATTCTCCCTTGACCCTCACAACACCTTCGTTCTTAGGGAGACAAGGAAAATAATTTTTTAAGGGGCACCCTATTTGAGCAAGTTTTGATTCTTCCGATGTTGTTGAAAAACCTAGGAAAGTTAGGATCGCTTTAAACGTTCCTATGCTTAGCAGGGGATCAAGTAGTTGTGGAGACCCGCCTTCTTTCCACAATACGTTTTGAGACTCAAGAGGCCAAAACAAAAACTTTTATTCCTTCGTAATGAAATGAAAAGATGGTAGCTTGTCAAAAGTTAGACCCGAAAATAGGTAGGATACAGGGCAATGATTCATTGATTGAAAACACAGAAGGTCAAAACAGTTTGAGACTGGCTTTTGTAGATATCTTTGGGGATAGTTATTTTTGATTGACTTCTTTTAGATTTAGTGTATCATTCAAATTAATTTAAATCAAAGGGTATCAAGCCAAGC